>CABHPQ010139954.1:1032-36636 GCA_902168405.1 Peromyscus aztecus | reverse complement strand
ACACACACACACACACACACACACACACACACACACACACACACACAAAGACCTGTTCGTTTCTCACTCCTTTGGCCTAGTTCTATGAATACACAGTCCTTGCTCACGGTAGGCAGTCAGTAAATGCTTGGGGGAAGCTGCAGGTATGACTTCCATCATACCTTCCCAGGGAACAGACAGATGTGCCAGGCACCTGCCCTTCAGAGTCAGTGGACCAAGGCCCCCAGTATCCTAGGGATGCTCGAGGCAGGAGAGAGGACAGACATGTGAACGGGTGTGTATACTGAGCTCAGGGGACAGCAGTGCCTTGTGTTCCACGAGGACAACTGTACTGCCATGGGCATTGGGAGCCTTGTGATTTGGGACCGAATTCTGGCAATACCTGAGCTGAGCCGAGCTCCAAAGTCAGATTAAGAATTATGTAGAACAGGAAAAGGAGGGCTGTAGAGGAGGAGACAGCACAGGACTGCTCTGTGGAGAGAGCCCTGGGGGAGGGGACCAGGTGGAGAGGGCTGCCTCTCGAACATTCCAGTACACAGGTCCTATGGCTCAAGGGGTGGGCCACTTCTAGCATGCTCCAACTGCAGGAGGCCTATGGTGTACCCCAGGATTGGCATAGGACTGACTGGACAGTGCTCCTACTCTATGGGACAGTGGCTGAGCTCTGTGACCTGAGAGCCCACATGGAGCCAGGCATGTGGGTATCCAATAAACACTGCCAGACAAGCGAGAAAGGACAGAAGAGAAACCTAAAACACACCACTGAGCCCTGCAGCTGTATAACCCAAGAGGCAAACATCTGCAGGAAGGGGCCTGGCCCCACACAGGGAAACACTGTGCCCGCATGGCCAGAGGGGCATTAAAAGCTCCTTAAGACCCAGCAGGGATGGTGTGAAACGGTGATGGGACAGAATCTCAGCCAGTCCCTGGAATGTGGCTTGTTTTATGGAGTAAGAAAAAGTAATGGGGGGCAGGGGGACAAACAAACAAACACAGCCCGGATTATTAAAATTCAAAGAACCCTGCAAAGCCGTGCTTCTGAAAGCGCGGGACTGATGACTCCCACAGGGCAGCGGGAACCCCAAACTGCTTACATGGCTTCAGAGAAGGGACATGTAAGCTGTAAAGGGCCTTGTGCTGGCAGGCATCCACTGGCATTGTCACTACTGTCTGTGTGACAGGGGCACCAGGTCACAGTGAAGGCATCCTTGGGGTTCCCAAAGCCTCTCCAACCTGCTTCTCATCTCCAAAGTGGGAAGCTTCATGGCCCCCAGAAGGCTGCTGTGAGTCAAAAGTGGTCTTGGTGTGAGGGGACAGGGAGGGGACAGCTAGGAACAAGCTGCTGTGGTAGGGGATACATACAGTCAGTATCCTTGGCAAGGAAAAGGTCTCAGCATCACAGTCTCATGGTACCAAAGCAATACGGTCAGCAATAGCGAAAAAGACAGCTTCCGATTGTCAGCAGCAAGCGTGGTAGACTCTTGATGGAAGGGTTCACTCTGTGCCTCTCCAGCGGAACACCGCTGGGGCCAAGCTGGGCAAGCAGGACGCTGAGCAGATGTCCCTGGTTTCCACTCACCAGACGTCAGTAGCAAATCCTCTCTGTCATCCCAGGATCACAACCCAGAAGGTCTCTGAACATTACCAAATATCAGCTTGGGGATTGAGTTGCCCTGAGTTGATCACCAAGCTTCTGGCACCCACTTGGCAGAGGGCATCCCACATGGGACCTGGCTGAGCCTGAGAAAGTGGCCAAGGCCTCTATCTGTGCAAAGGGTGGCTGCCTTGTCCAGGCCACTGGTTTCCCTTCTAGCGTTCCAGAACAAGTTTTTTCATTCCAGATGTGGAGCCCTGGTGGCAGGGCCATGCATTCTAAGCACAGGCTGCCTCCTCTGGGTACCAGGCTGGACAGCATAGAGTGTGCTGGCCACAGGCTGTGACCTAGTGAAGAGCCTGAGTGCGGCTGAAGTCTTGGGGTATGGGCATCAGCACCCTTAAAAGCACAAGGCTGCAAGCACCCACTGCCTGTCTTCCCAGCTCCACAATGCTCTTCACCCGAAATCAGTACCCCTGCTCCACTTTCTCTGGCACGACATGGGACATATGCTACAGACTAAGTATGTCCTCACATACCAATGAAGAAAGGACCGACAAGCTCGTCAGAGGACAGATCTGGCCCCAGGACAGAGCGAGTATGTGCGGTCTAAACGAACACTTTGTGATCTGCCAAGCTGCACTGCATGTTCCCACCAGGAGGACATGACAGGGGTTTGGGGGAGGCTTATGCCACCCTAATGCTAGATTCCTCTGCTTCGGAATATAACTGTGGACATTCGGCTCCTCACTCCTGGTATCAGACTCCTCCTTCTCCACTCAGTCATGACCCTCTGTGACCTCTTTGCTTGCCATGGTCAGCTGACTTGCTCATAACCAGGCTGTGCCCAGGAGGTCAGACATGGCCCCCGGAGTCCAGGAACACAGAACCAGAGTAGTCCAGCTGTGGGGTCAGGAGCCAAGTCCAGCCACACAGCTCTATGCCCGTGTGCCATCACACCCAACCCACACACCCAGCATTTACATCTGTGTATGAAGTCAGACTTTGCAGAAAGGGAAGGGGGGCCAGAGAGTGACAGTTTGGCTCCTCCACATGTCCTGCAGCCTCTAGAAGGTGAAGCAGAAAGACAGGGGTGCACTCTGCCCTTGTCCCCATGCTAGCCCTCCAGGCAGGGCCAGCCACAGTACAGGCATGACAACAATGCTTAAGATTACCAGCTGGTACTAGATCCTGCCAAGGGAACCAAGCCCAGCCCCCATCCACTGTACCTCTCACCCTAGCTGGGATCCTAGAATGGGTCCAGGGGTTCATGAGGCACCAGTAGTTGTCACATCTTATAGCCAAAGAGCCTGAGACCTGCAGGGCTGGGGGCTGACAAGCACCCAGAACAGTGAGATTAGAAAAGAAAGGTGGGAAGAGTACCTCTCTGTAACCTGTGGACATAGAGGAGGGTCCCCGGTGGGCTTAGGCAAGACCACCCCTGCTGTGGGACTAGTCAGTACACAGAACTTTCCACCTCCCTCAGACCAGCGGGTAGTTGTCTCTACACTTTCTGGATCAGTAACTCTCTGAGAGACTAAGTGAGAAGCTGGAACATCATGGCCCAAACCTGCAGGCACAGACGAGAGGGGTTGGTCCAAGAACACCCTGTCGATAGCAACGGCAGAGGCTGGTTTTGTTTTGTACAAGAGCATCCTTGACCATGCTCCACTCTATGCCAGGGGCCTGTGTCACACTGTCCACCATGTCCCCTCCATGCCAGAAGTCCATGCCACTCTGCCTGGCATGCTCCCTCCGTGCCAGGGGCCCGTGCCACTAGTCTACCATGCTCTCTCCATGCCAAGGGTCCTGCAATTCTATCCATCATGCTCCTTCCATGCCAGGCGGGGCGGGGGGGGGGGGGGCAGCCTGTACCACTCTGCCTAAAATGTTCTCCATGCCAGAACCCCATGCCACTATGTCCACCATGCCAGAGCCCTGTGCCATTCTGTCTACCGTGCTCCCTCCATGCTAGGAGTCCATTCCACTCTATCCAACCACATTTCACTCCCTGCCTACTGTCTACCGTCAACTACATTCTACTTAATGCCCAGGCCCATGCCCCTCTGTCAACCATGCTCCGTTCCCTGACAAAGGCCCATGCCACTCTGTCCCACAGGCAGAAGAGTCAGTCTACCTATCCCTACTGCAACAGGGGACAAAACTCAGAGACCCTGAGGATTTACCTGCCCAAATCACACAGTTAGTAACTGATGGAGCACAACTCATGTCCTGGGTCACTGTAAACCTCCTGGAGCTATGCCATGAAGGGTTCACTAGATCCAGGGTGACCAGTTCACCGACGGAGAACAGCTGTGATGGTTTGAAAGAAAGTGGCCCCCGAACGGAGTGGCACTCTTAGGGAATGTAGCCTTGTTGAAAGCGGGTGTGGTCCTGAAGGAAGTGTGTCACTCTGGAGGTGGGCTTTGAGATGCCACATATGCTCCAGGTACTGCCCAGTGTTGGAGGCCACTTTCTGTTGCCTGCAAGATGTAGGACTCTCAGCTACTTCTCCAGCACCATGTCTACTTGCCTGCCGCCATTTCCCACCATAGCGAAAATAGACTGAACCTCCGAACTGTTAAGTGAGCCTCCGGAACTAAATGTTTTCCTTTGTAAGAGTTGCTGTGGTCCTGGTGTCTGTTCACAGCAATAGAAACCCAAAGTAAGACACCAGCTGAACCTAGGAAGAGGATGGCAGTCTAAGGATGCACTTCCTATGAAAGCTCCTCCCAAACACAGCCACAGCCCGTCGGCCATGTGCTCTTTCTTCTCTTCTAGTGATCTCATGGAGGAACTGCTCAGAAGCACATGGCCTAATCCTTTTTCCCAGATCCGTGCTTGTAGGTACCAACACTGAGCACAGATGCACGTATGTGCGTGCGCGCGCGCGCGCGCACACACACACACACACACACACACACACACACACACATTTATCATAAAAGTCATCTTCAAAAGGAACGACACTAGAGAAGGGCTCACCCTCCCTGGTCCCAGAACTTACTATGATACCACAGCAATCATAAGGACAGATTGCAGGCCAGTGAGATAGAAAGAGAGCCCCTCACCCGGTGGTCAAGCGACTTCAATAGGGGTAGGAAGACCACTTGAGGGGAAAGGGCATCTTTTCATGGGTGTTGTAGGAAAACTAGATGTTCACACCTGAGAACAGCACACACAAAGCCTAACTCAAGGTAGACCAAAGGTCTAGATGGAAGATCTGCCACAGCACAGCTCTGAAAGGAAAACACAGGATTAGAGTTTCAGGATGATGACGTCAGTGATGGTTTCTTGGCTATGACTCCAAAGGCTGAGACAGTAAGAGAAAAACACTGAGGTTCATGAAGATCTCTGAATTTTCAACATCAAGACACGCTCTTACATTAGTTAATTTCATGGGACTAAAATGAAATGCTTGAGGCTACTAACTTATAAAGAAAAAAGAAGGCTTGTTTTGGCTCACAGTTCTGAAGGCTCCCAGTCCCCAGTTTGGCAACACAGTATTTGGGGCTCTGGTGGTGGAAGCAATATCACAGCAGGGATGGGTGGAGCAAAGACTCACATCATGAGCCAAGAAGCAGAAGTACCTTGAGAGACTAAGGTTCCACTGTCCCTTTGAAAGGCTTGCTCTGAATGACCAAAAGACCCCCCTCCATTAGGCTCCACCTCCCAACAATACCACCACTTCCCCCTCAGCATCATTCTGGGGCACCAAACTTGCAGCACATGCACCTCCAGGATTCTCTCATCCAAACTAAGCAACTGCCCACAGAAGACAAAGGCAGTCCAAGGGATGGAGGGAAATATTTTATCTGGGAAGAGATTCATAACTGAAGTATACAAAGAATTCATGTTGTGCAATCACAACAAAGCAAGACCACTGAAAATGAGACAAATCTTTAATTTCAGCAGCTGGGAGGTAGAGACAGGTAGACCTGTATGTATTCCATGCCAGCCTGGTCTACATAGTGAGTTCTAGGACAGCCAGGGCTACATAGTGAGACCCTGTGTTTCATTTTGAAGAAGAATGGGAGGGAAGAGAAGAAGGGAGGGAGGAAAGGAAGAAAGAAAGAAAATGGGACAGAAAGACCCGACCAAACATTTCTCCTAACGACATACATGCATGACCAATGAGCACATGAAAACTTCTGGCCATCACTAAACTCTAGGAAACACCAATCAAAAATCTAATGAGATACAACTTCCTACCTGTCAGAATGGCTATTGTCAAAAACAAAAACAGGAGTGAGGATTCAGAACAACTAGAGTCCCTGGACCTTGCTGGTGGGAACAAAAAGCCCAATGTGGCCACTGTGAAAAACAGTATGGCAACTCTTCAAATAATTAAAAATGAGATTGCCACATGTTCCAGCCATTGAACTTCTGCATCTGTGCATACAAGCATTAAAGGAGGGAGTTCGAAGCATCACTGCAACTATGTCCACTTTGGGATTATTCACAACAGCCAGAGGTTGGGCCACTGGCTGCCTGGGCAAGTGGGGACTGGTATACCCAGGCAATAGAGTACTGTTTGGCCATGCCAAAAAAGACTTTCTGACATATGCTTCCACAGGAAAGAAGCTTAAGGACATTTTGTCACCTCAATCTGCTGGTCACAAATTGCTATCTGGCTCCCCTCACAGGAAGTCCCTAGAGCTGACAAATTCACAGAGACAAAACTGTGGTTGGGACTGCCCAGAGCTGGGGCACAGGTGAGGAGCCAGTGTTTGGTGGGGACAGTTCCACTTTGACCAGCTGGAAAGAGCTCTGAGGGCAGTAGTGGCAAAGGGCAAATGCAAGTGTGCCTCACACTGAATGCATGCTCACCAGCTAATGGCCACGTTCACGTGCCCTGTACTGCACGCTAACAGAAACAGCTGGGAAAAAAATTAAAACAAAAGCCGTGTTCCTACCACCTTCGGGACAGATGTTTCCAGAAGGCAAATCCCTTTCCACCAGGCAAAAGCTCCCCGCACCCCATGTGCATCCCCTTTATGAGTTCAGGTATTTAAGGAAAGCAGCCTGTGCTTCTCTCCTAAGCCATCGATGGACATTTTAAGGTGGACCTGGAATTTGTGTTAACAGAAATGAAAACATTTTGACAAAAAAACAGTAGGGGTACCATTGGTGACACTGGGTCTCTGGAGACCTCCAAAGGATGGAGATACTGCTGGGAGAATGAAGTTGCCTTCAAATCTGCACAAAGATGACTTCCTGTGTCCTTGGATGCTGCATCTGTTTGTTTGTTCATTAATTCATTCACTCATTCATTTCTTCACGATGACTAGGAGCTCTGGCCAGGTCAAGCCCCATGTGGAGGAGCAAAGCAAGGATATGGAAGTAACACTCTGGCATCTGCCACCATCGTGTGTACCTCAACTGGGAAGGTGACCACAGAAGCAGGTGGTGCAGAGGGACAGGACACACAGCCACGTATACAATCAGGCTTGGGTAAGGGTGAAGGCACCAAAGGTCAGTAGAGGCTTTCAACGTGGATGAAGCTTGGACGTGTAAAGATGAAAAGGTGGCACCCAGACCCCAGACTGGCTCCCTAGTATCATTCAAGTTCACAGACCACTCAATTGAACACAGCAGAGCCCTGAAGCTCACCAGAAAGATCTCAGACCTAGAGGGATGAACACAAGCTGAGGCTAGATCTCCAGGGAAGAGGCTGAACCAAGACCACCAGGCATGGCCGTCAAGCACAGGCTAGACGTCTTCACTTACCGGACCAAGAAAGGTATCAGATAAATGAGAGAAAAAATGGGCCCACACTTCCCCCAAGGAGGCTGTGTGGATGAATACGAAAGGGAAAAAAAGTAGAATGCTTAAGGGAAGGGCCAGAGCACGTTGGCTGTAGAAGGCACCAGAAGGTGTTAGAAGGCACCTTATTCCAGGAGGTGGGTGAATGAGTGACGGTCAAGATGAAGACACAGAGCAGACATCATGGCCTGTCTGCTGCATGGAGGACACTGTCTGTTGATCTGAGTTCTGAGAGGGATACAGGAATCCACTGAGGCACCAGGGGAAGGACTTTTCTCAGCTCTGAGGAGGCCAAAGCCCCTAAGTACCCCCCACCCCCACAGTCCTTGGATCACTGAGCCTTGGGGAGTATCACTGAAGAAAAGAGGCAACCGGGAGCATTTTAATGAAGCTTGATCGGCCAAGGACAGCAAGTTCAGATTTTCATTATCTGAGAACTGTCCCAAACAACTGGGCTCTACAAGAGCGGCTTCCTGCACACAGCGCTTCTCTCAGGCGTTCAAACTGATACCAAACAAATCATGGAGCAGCTACTCCAGCTTCAAGAATTAAAAAAAAAAAAAAAAAAAAAAAAAAAAAAAAAACTTTATTTGCTCATTTTTCCTTTAGTGAGAGAGAGGGAAAAAGAGTGTGGGGCACTGCATGTGTGGAGACCAGAGGACAGCTTGAAGGAATTGGGTCTCTCCTTCCCAGGTTGAACTCAGTTGTCAGGCTTCGTGGAAAGTATTTTTACCTGCTGAGCCATCTTGCTGGCCCTGGCTTTATAAATTTTTCAAGTGGAAAGTGGAACCAATGTATTTCTAAGTTCATTAAGTGAACGAACGTTCTTGGTTCCTGGTAATGCTATGAAGTTAGAGGGACAAGATCGGCAGAGCAGTCTTTCTGCGATTTCCGTCCACCAAAGCACCACCTCCCTTTATAAGGGACACAGCCCGGGAGGCTGAGAACCCAAGGTCCTCCCTCTTACATCTTCCCTGGATCTGCCTGAAGGACCACAGAGGTGCCTCCAGGTGGCCACACTCAAGTGATAACAGGAGCTCTTCGCTCTTGTCTGGCAACCCCGTTGCCCATGCTGACAGGGCCTTCCATGAGCTGGTATCTCCAGAACCTGAAGATCCAGTGTCTCTCTGTAGCTTCCATCTCTCTGTTCTCTATGTGTTCTGGTCCAACACATCCCCTCTGACATCTGAGGACACCACCTACTCCATTTGCCAATCAGGCCCTGGCCTGATTAGTGAAGTCTGAGATAGAGAGGCCATCCTGGGCCATCCTACATCTGTGTGTAGGCTACCCACTATGGGCAGTGGCTGAGGAGGGATGTGGCCTGCGGGGGAGGGGTGCGGGGGAGCACATAGCAGTGCTGTGAGTTCTGCTTTCACACCACCATTCCCACATGATCACATGCCTTTGGACACCTTGAGATGTGCAGCCCAGGGCTCCATTGTGCCAGCTTCTCTAGACTCCCACTCTCTCTGGGACCAGAAATAGAGAGAGAACCAGAGGAAGCATTCCCACCAGAGCAACACCAGCCTGTCTGCAAACTAATGCTGTCCCAGCCCAGGACAGGAGTGAGGCCAAGACAGAGGCAGAGGGCTCTCTCACAATCCTAACTCACACGTGACATGCTGAGTCACTGAAATGGCAGGCAGTGAGAACAGTAAGCCACAGGAATGGCGATGTCTTCTGGCACAGAAACTTCCTGAAAATACCTGACAGCAAACCTGACCTACAACCTCGCCACTGTAGCCAGCCACCATGCTACTTGGATTCTCGTTTGCTGTCCCTTTTCTACCTTTTTAACCAAAGCTGGAGCCCACAGTGCACACATGTGTCTATCCTTTCCACCTAATTACATGTAATGAGAATACTTCCGGTTTATTTGACAGCTTCCTTTTCTAACTTCTGCGAGACCACCCTTCTTAACTCATATCACCGCTCTTTCGTGGACAAAACATGGCTACTGGTCTTTCAGAAAGTCCTCGCTGGAACCCGAGTCGATGTGGCAGGTTTCAGAGGAGGCCTCTGCCTCTTCTCCTGGGATCAAGAGTCCTCTTTCTTCTCCCTCACCCCAAGAATCACGGTAATGCTCGCCACTTAGACCTCACAGCCATGGCCATTGCCTTCAGCAGCCCTCTTCTCTTCAACCTCAGGTAATTGCTGATCTCTTCTGTGGCCTTTTCCGTGTCTCTTGCTGGTTTTGATTTATTTTTATTTTTTATTTGCATCTTTTACCTCTTGCAGAATTTGGGGCAAATGCAACTAATGAAGGAATTAGTGCTGTGGACCACCAGCACCTCCCCTAGCAGGGTCTGAACAAAGGGTCCCTCATGCTGTGCCCAGGGACAGCAGAAAGAGGAGGTCCGTCCCCTAAGGACCCTGTTTGGTGCACACTCTGCCAGGATGGAGGGGAGATGATAGACATGTTCAGGCCTATGTAAACATTTGTAGGTGAGGACCCTGCTTAATAATACAGTGTGGGGACTTGCTGATGAGCTGCTAATGGCGGCAAGGTGGGAATTGAATCCAAAGCAGAGATTCAAATCAGCAGCATGACTGTATGGTGGACACCAGACCCATTGTGAGAAAGCCGCCAAGCCTTACTCTGGACACCATAAGGGACACAAAGCTGTTACACCATTCAACAAGTCTCCCTAAAATGTACAAGTACACAGAGTTTGGGGCTTTGCATTTTAACTCGAGGGTACTGCGTTTGGTCCACCAGAAGAAAAAGCATTGCTGTTAAGATGTCATAAACATCCGGGCCCACAGAAGAACTATGGGGACCCTATTGTCTTGGGGATACTTTGAATGTGAGGTCACTGTGGGAACAACAAAGGCATCTTCTGGATCCAGGTACATGTGGTGTTATACACAAGATCAGATGACGGTCTGAATGTTACCATGAGGCTCCACCAGGCATGCCACAGTTCCTGAAGGACATAGGACACCAAGCGCAATGTAACCATGTGCCCTGAAAGGAGTCATTCCAATTAGATCTCCATTTTGAAAACTGGGCTCCTGAGTGTGCCTTGCCAACTGTAGACTTCACCATCTAGGTCTGCAAGTGAACTTCCTGCCAGGCAGGACCAGGTTCTGATCCAACGTCCATGAACAGTTCTAAGTGGAGCCATTCCCTTCCTGCACCCCTACCTTTGGTAACAGAACCAGTTTGGGTCCTCTGACTTGTTCAAAGCGGGCAGGGTACATTCTATTGCTTTTACAATAGTGACCACAGCTCCTGACCTCTTGTATCCTCTTCATGCTGACCCCGGGCAAGGCCACAGAGACCCTTATGACCCCCAGGATGTACGACAACAGGCCGCCATGCCCAGCCATCCATGGGAGAAGAGAGAGCTCTGTCCCTTTCTCCAGGTGCTAAAACAATGCAGGACCAGCATTTACTAGAGCCAGAGGGTCAGAGGTGAAACACTGTGGAATGTGGGCAAGAGTGCTCCACACGCTGGGGAAGTCCTCTGACTTTCTAAGCAATCTCTCCAAAGCAGAGGGCATTACTGGAGCTTCCTTAACGAAGACACTAAGACACAGACGGGCCTTCGTGGATAACCCCGGCTTCACTTCAAGCACTGGAGAGGGAAAATGCAAGAAGAAAGGACCACAGATTGGGGGGACAGGCCCCAAGCTTCATCCCCTGGCCCAGAGTCAGCCTCTGCCTGAACAAGGCCACCAGGGTCCCTGGCTTGTCGTGGGGAAGAGAGATGCTCCTCCCCACACCAGCGCTGCCACGGATCTGATAGCGCCACTCGGAGATCGATGGCTGCTCTCAGAAGAACACGAGGGCCACTCTCACAGCTGTGTTTATCTGTCGCCTTCACAGTTTATTCCATTGCCTGAAAGATCAATATGTCACCATTTCCAAAGGCCTTCCAGTGAGCAGGGCCGTGAGGAACCAGCTCTCTAGCACTGCGGTGACACCTCGCAGGAAAAACACTTCCTGCCACATAATTTGTTGTTGTTCTTGTTGCAAATTTCAATTTCAAACCCCGCCCCCCTCAAACAAACCGAAACAATGTCAGCAGAGGCTCATCCAGCACGGTGATGTAAAAGGACCCTCGGAGTGGATTATCACGCCATGATGTTACCAAGAGGAAGCCAAGCCAGTCAGTTAAACACAGCCACGGTCCTCAAACACCCGACCATCACTTCTAACCAAGACAAACAAACTTCATCTATTTCCTTCTTTTCTTTTCTTTTCTTTTTTCCTCCATTTCAGAATGCTTGGTGTGCCAACGGGGCTGGGCTGCATTTCACTCTTGACTGGGTACAGTGAGATTGCTAATCAGGATTACTTGATTCAGTCAACACTGATTTCAATAAAAAGACCAAAAAAATTATCATAAATATAGAGAAAGTGCAGGCGGAGGTGACAGGTGATTAAAATCTCATTCGCTTAGAATCAGCCTGACTCATGGGTGCGGGGGAGGTGAGGCCGGATTTTGCCATCGTGATCATTATCCTGCTCCCTACAGCCACTTCTGAGTACAAGCACAAATATACACGTGTGCATAGGCGCGCGTGCACACACACACACACACACACACACACACACCGACAACCAGGTCCACAAACTAAGTCCGTAGTCAGCCTCCTCTTAAACAGAGGCTGTGGACAGGGCTGCTGAGGAAGGCCTGGCAGAGGGTTCAGGCAGATGACCTGGCATCAGGTGACAGAAGCTGAGCCAGGAGGCTCCCGTTGTAAAGGAGAACTGAAGAGCACTGTGGGTTGCCCACACCAGCAGTGTTTAGAAATATTTCGAGGCTGCAAGCATCCCGTACAGCCATATCCAGAGCATTTGGGGGCTAGAGCAGAGAGCTGAAGCAATTGCTTCAATCACATGAGAAGGAAAGAGGATTCCCGAAGGCCTCCGAGTCTTCACACCTCAAATGGGCCTTGAGCTAAGTAGGGACCCTACTCCCTGCCCTGGCAGCCTCATAGTGGGCTGTGGCACCTCTGAGCCTCTTCCTCTGTCCTGTGTCGGATTAGGCATGAAAAGATAAGCACACCCCTTTTATCTCCTCCCTAGAGCCCCCTCACCCCACAGTGCCAACCATCTGGCCTCTGCTGGCCTGCCCAGGTACCAGTGTTCTGAGCGTGCTCTGCCCCTCCCATCTCTTCTCATCCCTCATCCCCACTCAACTTCCTTCTAAGCGGCTCCATGGATCCAACCACAGGCCACCAGGGGCACAGACCAAGGCCCTCAGCTTCTATGTCCTGACACACTGGGGTTACCAGATTTGGTGAATAAAATGCAGATACCCAGCCAAATTTGAATTTCTGCTAAACAATAACTATGATTTTTATGATACATATATCTCAGTTATTGAGTGAAATACAGTCTTTAAAGTTACTCATGGCTTGTAGGAAATTCAAGTTGAACTGGGCATCCTGAACATTGTCAGGCAACCTCGTCCCCGACATCAGAGCTTTGTACCGTCCCCGTGTTTAACCTCTGCTCACTCCCTGATTGTCCCTCTTCCACCCTCCAAGTCCCCCCCCCCAGCAGTCTTCCCCAGTTTCAAGTAGAGATAGATGCCTTTCCTGGGTCTGTTCATAGACTCAGAACAAGACCCCGCATCTGACTCTTGCTGAGAGTCCAGGGGCATGGAGTGGGAGTCCTGAGGGAGCCCAGTCTAGGATGGGATGTGGTTCTGTGAGCCTATAATGTCCCTGTCTAGCAGGAGCTCAGCAAACACCAGCATCTCTAGGTGAGGTCTTCACAGAGCACAGGGACCTCTGGGTGCTCTTTCTGATAGGTTCTCCCTCCACCACCCTATCTGCAGTCTCATCTCAGGGCCAAATGCAAATGAGTCACTCTGAGTGATTATTGAGTATTAGCTCATTTGCATACTATTAAGCTGCCTGCTTTAGTGGTGGGGCTGGGAGTGTCTAAGTTCAACGTTCCCTCCCCCTCGTTTCCATTCCTTCATGTGATCTCGCTGCTCCAGTTGGGAGAGGAGAATCCTGCAGACTGACAAAAAAAAAAAAAAATGAACACTCCACAGGCACCAGGCCAGCTGTCATGTAACCAAGGCAGAATTTCCACATTTAGATCTTAGGTGTTCCTCCCATGAACAGATCTAAAGCTAGCCGAACATGCAGATACAGGTCAGCCCTCAAAGACGACCAAATCCACTGTCTGTGCAAAACTGAGCCAGTGAGATAGTCTAGAACTTTCTGGACTACCTTGGAACACTCCAGAATGCTCTGGATCAGCAGGGCCTGCTTTGTGCCTGGGGATAATCTAACCAAATAAACAAAGACTGACATTTTAGGATAAGCATGTCCCGGTGTCCCGAGTACTGCATGAAACATACTTATCAGAAAAAGTTAGCCATAAGCTCACAGCTCTAAGTCATGTACCCTACAAGCTTCCACTGAACAGGGACCTCTTTGAAGGCACAACAGCTTCCCATGTCTGATTTGGCCCAGCCCTCCTAGGAATTGGCCTCACAACTTGGTACCTATCAATAAGTGAGGCTGAGCATGCTGGGTAAGGCACAGCTGATGAGCATCAAGTAGTAATGTTTCTGGGCTATAGCTAAACTTCCAGAAGGCCATCCTTCCTAATCAACCCTGCCAATGGAAAGCAGTTTATCAGTGCAGCCATGTCTGGGACCCAGCCTGACCGATACCACAGGTCTTACTCTGCCCAGCATGGACATGGATTGGGACCATCCAACCAGAATCTGGCCCACTGCCATACTATGGTGTGGCAATGGACAAGCTGGACAGAGCAAAGGATGTAGTATGTGAGCACGTGAGTAGAGAGAGGCTGGGATATCAAGAAGGCTCACACTCAACCACAGGCAACACAGACAAGGAATTTCATAAAAAGCAGATCCCAGAGTATCTCTTTAACGGCCCCTCCTCCACCACCATGCCACTATGGGGAGAGGGACTTCCAGAAGTTACCCCACCCCCCATCGTGCAGCTGGTGCCTGAGGCCAGCTAGAGGAGGCAGCAGGTGCAGTCATAGAGGCCTGTGTACAAGAGCAGCATCAATTCCAATTACAAACATCATTACATTATGGAATTATATAGAATTCTACTTATGGAGTTACAGAAAGCATCGCAGGCTGATGCTGGTATTCCATGACAGTTTCCAAGTCCCTTTTGTTCATCCTGAGGGTAACAGTCCTCTAAGGACACTCTACGGAAGGCAAGGACTGGCCCAAAGCCTCCTGCTCCCACCAGATGGGTGAGGGACATGACCCCAGTGGGCACTGCCCAAGAGACGGACAGGATGTCCCTGGAGACAGTGTCAGCAGCTGGGACTACAGAATACAGCAAGGGTTGCCCAGGGCCTAAAAAGCTGATGGTTGCAAGTAGCTGGGGGCAGCCAATGGGAGCAGACAGCCTATGGGTAAGGGACTCTTACCACTGCAATGTCCCAGAGGGCAAGGCTAAGCAGAGACGGTTTCTAATTTCATGAAAGATTTTACTCTTGGTTCCTTTATGCCCTAGACTCCATACAATTCACTTTCAATGGATAAAACTCAGCCCTATCCAGAATTCCAGGAAGGCAGTGTTCAAACGACCAAAATCTCAAAATACCCAAAAGTGCACTGGGGGACAGGCCTGGCGAGACACAAGAGTCACGGATAGTAAGGCAAGACCGAGGGAGTCCCTGAAGACTGGGAAGGGCCATTGGCATGGGTGACTAATCTCAAACACACAGCCCTGCCCCAGGACTCTAGGATCAGAGATCTTGGTCATGACCTCTGAGGGCAGCAAAGGCTTTTGCCCCTCAAAAGATGGTGTCCAAGATTCTGCAGTATAAAGAGGCTCTTGGTTTACGGAGAGAGTGGGGTAGCTTGGAGGACAGTCTCTAGTTCGAGGTCAAGGAACTTGGCTTCCAAAGGCCCAAACAGGCCTTTCCCCTGGAGACTCTTAGAAGGAGACCCCCAAGAAAACAGAGACCCCAGTGACTCTTGGGAGGAAAGGTGGTAGCTAGTGCACAACGTGATTCCAAGACTCTCATTCTTACAGCATAGGTTTCGTTTAAGGATCTGTGTCTCTATCCTGTTTTGCAGAGTGTCTATATGTTTGTGTGTGCTAGTATGTATGGGGGTATGTTCATAGATGTGTGTGGGTGTTCATGCTCATGTATGTATACATATGCAGAGGCCAAAGGACAACCTTGGGGTGTTATTTCTCAGATGCTATCTTTTTTTTTTTTTAACTTCATTGTATGAGTGTTTCTGCTTGCATGTATGTCTGGGCACCATGTGCATGTTTGGTGCCTGGAAAGGTTAGAAGACAAGGTTGGGTTGGATCCCATGGAACTGGAGTCACAGATGGTTGTGAGCCACCATGTGGGTGCTGGGAATTGAATCCTGGTCCTCTGTAAGAGCAGCAAGTGCTCTTAACCACTGAACTCTCTCTCTCTCTCTCTCTCTCTCTCTCTCTCTCTCTCTCTCTCTCTCTGTAGTCACATCCACCTTTATTTTGGGGGTACAGAATCTCTCACTTGGCCTGAAGCTCAGCAAGTAGGCTAGGCTGGCTGGCCAGTGTACCCCAGGAATCCACCAGTTCCCCACCTCTACAGAGCCGGGATCACAGCACACCACCACACATGCCTTTTTTGGATGTGTTCTGAGGATGGAGCTTGGGTCCTAGCGCCTAATGACTGAGTCATTTCTCAGCCTCTTATTTTGTTGTGTTGATTTTTCAGCCACACTTGGGGAAGAGACTGTTCGAGGGCACTTTCAACAGGGGCAGCCTGCCCACTGGAGCAGCCTCGACTCTGCTGAGGGGCCAGCATTATGAGGTTGCCTCTCTGAATTTTCCTGTCATAGAGCTTAATCAGATTGAAACCCTTTCAGCACTTCTCACTGATAAATGGAATTAGAATTCTCATGTGGAACTGGAGATCTTCGAGTCAATAGCAAACTTCTGTTGTACGAGCTGAGGCTAGACGGTCTCTGAATTGTTCCACAGGCTGAGAGAAAGGCATCAACCTTACAAGTGCAGTTAGGAACAATATTTCTAAACAGCCTTCTGAGATCTTGAGAAGCCCTGAAGGGGTGGGCTTGGTGTCCCTCTGACTGTACCCCCTCTACACAGCAGCATGTCTATACATGTCTATATGTTCTCCCACTTACGTTCAGAATATTCTTTTTTTTTTTTTTTTGGTTTTTCGAGACAGAGTTTCTCTGTGTAGTTTTGGTGCCTGTCCTGGATCTCACTCTGCAGACCAGGCTGGCCTCAAACTCACAGAGATCCGCCTGGTTCTGCCTCCCAAGTGCTGGGATTACAGGCGTGTGCCACCACCACCCAGCTCCAGAATATTCTTAATCTCTTTTGTGCTTTTGTTTTTTTGAGACAGGGTATCATATACATCCTAGGCTAGACTTGAACTCCTTATGCGTTGGGGATGACCTTAAACTTCTGATCCTCCTATTTCCACCTCCCAAGCACTGGGATTATGGGCATGTACCACCATATCCAGTATTCTCAATCTCCTTTCTAAGATCACAGCTCTCAAGATCTCTAGCCCAACTCTCACAGGGACACAAGTGTTCCGGAGCTTATTATCCACAAGGCCACACCATGGGTACACTATGGCCTCACTTACATAAACCACCTGCCCACCACACAGACACCCCAGCATTCTGCACAGGGTGCATGTCACACCTGTACATCACAAGAAGCCTTCTCCTCAAGGGCCAGGTCCTACAGTGTGAAACCTCGCCAGCATTTCCTGGAAGTCAAGAGAGAGAAGTACTCACCAGAGCTTACCATGAGCCAATCTCAGAGCCTACTGGCCATCATGGGCCCTAGCATAATAGGGGTGAATGAATAAAAGGCCCCAGTACCCTGGGTTCAAATCCCAGCTGCAGCCCTTCCCAGCTGACTAGTCTCAGACAAGCTTGTTAATGCCCCAAATCTGAGAGGATGGCAATAATTATAGACAGCTGTGCAGACAGCTCTTAGAAAGAACTGTGAGCTGTGAACACCCTATGACCTCTAGCATGGATTACAACAGGATTTCAATGGTGAGCTCCCATATCTGGCTTCCTCTTACACCTACTAGGAAGTGGAGATTGGCCAAGAAGGAGTAGTCATGCCCTCACTCCTTAGCCTAGAGTCCTGGAACTTTTCCCACCCAAGGCCACCTGTCTATCTGAGGGGCAACCCAGAGCTTGCAAGGAGTCTGAACATTCAGGCATGAGGGTCTAACACACTCCCAACTGTCACATAGCTGCTGTGGACCACCCGCGGCTTTTCCTCCCTGGACGATATGACCAGGATCTCCAGGGTCCCCATGGAGACTTGAACTGCCCCAGGTCCCAGCCACACGAGGCTACCTTCCTGGGTAAGACCCTTTCAGAGCTTCTCAGGTCTCAGGAATTAGTGAGGGAAGAAGGTTGCCTGCTCCCCACATGCCTTGTGGAAACTTGGCCACAAACCATAGGAAATATTTAGATTTTAAATTAAGAAAGAAAGCATTTTATCTGGACGGCTAAGCTAACAAACATCATCGCTAAACAGCCCGTGGCAGGTACCAAGTTCAAGGCACCAAAGCATCTCCTGAGGTGCTCAGCAAGATATAGCTGTGAAAGAACAGGGTGGGGGACAGGTGACTGCTGCAAGCCTTTGCTCAGAAACAGAAGGCATCAGTACGTAAGGACAGAGGCTAGGGAAGGCACTCATCTCTGCTCTACCTCTGGCCACAGACACGGCTTGGAGACACAGGGTTCTCAGAGAAGCAGCCCAGCTATCTATCCCACCTGAGGCTCAACACGAGGTCACTACTTGCTTCCAAGAAACTCATCTGAGAACAGGCTCTGAAGTAGGGCCATACGTGAGTACAGGGACAAGGTCTCCCAGGCCACAGCTTCCTGGGCCATATCGGCAAGGCTATTCACAGAGCGTGGCAAGGACAGCCTTGCAGACATCTGATGATGGTGGTCATAAAAGCAAGGAAAAGAAAGTGGGGAGAAGAAAAGATGGCAGAGCAAGGCTCTCTCCAGGGGCCTAGCGCTCAGAGGAAGGCACGTGTGGGATTCTTTCACAGTATAACCCATGGTGGCCCTGGCAGTGAGTCAAGGACAGAAGCTACAAATAACAAAGTTAAGGTTCAAGCTGTACACCAGTGGCCCAAGCCCTGCCGTCCCTGTAGCCAGCAGAGAGGCACCTTGGGAAGCCCGACTCCCCTAGTTTAGGCACAAGAACCACACACACTTGGCCAACACAGATTCTGATACATTGACTGTTTTTCACCTACATCTTTTTTCTTTCATTTTTCTCCTACAACTTTAACAAACCTAAAACTCACATGTAAGCATTCAGATATATCAGCGAAGATTCTGAGTGGACTTAGACCACTCTCCCCTTTGGGGTAGCCCTGCCTGGGGGCACTCATTAGTCTCTTGACACAGTGTATGTATATCTTCTTCCTGGGATAGCAACAGAAGATGCTCCAGAAGAAAACAAACTTCCTCCCCAACTCTTAAACCAAAAACCAGATTTTATTCTGATGCAGGGGAAGAATGGCTCTCAGCACATAAAGACCAAATCAAACGGGGAAAAAACCCCGGGACACACTTTCCCCGAACACTAATGCCATGTGTCTGACAGAGAACCCTTCATCCTGCGATGACAGTCATAGGCACCCAGAGAGCAAGCAGAAACCAACCAACAAAGCAGGTCACACAGGGCCTGAGACGCTTTGTAGAAACTGAGGCTGGCCTCCCATACGAAGGTGCATTCAGGGATGAAGATAGCGTTCAGTACTTGTAACTATTACACGTCTGTTTGCAAATCACTGGTGAATTCTCGTCTTTAAACAAAATCAAAGGCATACTACCTTCGGTACTCACATTTGGTCTTAGGTGAATAGAATAGGCCCCTTATATCATCCAAGCCAGTGGGAGGAAAGATATGTCCTGTGCAGAAGAGGAGCCAAACACCTTGGTTTTCCTGATACCAGATCACACAGTGACACTAATTCAGAGCATCTTGAAGTGAGATACATTCTAATTTAAGGTATTTACTTATTTATTGCTTCCTAATGGGTGTTTCCCTCTAGAGTGCAAAAGAAAGGCTGCGGAGAAGACGGATTTGGGTCCTCCTCTCTGCACTGCTTTGCTGGCATGACAGGAAGTGGCTGGCCGCTCAAAGGGCCAACTATTTCTTACACACAAACAAGGCCAGTCAGAGCGTCTGGAGCCGCCAGGCAACTCTTCATTACGGCCATGCCCGACCTGGCCTTCCCAGTTGGAGGGGATTCCAGAAGCTCTCCACAGACAAATAAACAGCAAATAATTCCAGGGGACAGCCTTGTAGAACTGATTCCTTAATCAACAGTTAAAGAAGCAAATTGGATTTGCCCTATCACAAAAAAGAAATTAATCCCAGACCGTAGTTATTGTCTTAAGCACAAGAAGGTTGTCTTAGAGGCTTGGCTGGATAATTTCATTTTAAAAGTATCTCTAAAATTTGACATCCCCTGGGATTTGTGGTTTTCTCCATCATTATATAACTGTAAACTTCTGGATGTTAGAGATTGGATAATTCCTTTCAGCTGGACCAGGCCTCCAGTGCACTTGGATGCTAAGGATGCGCGCTAGCGGGTTGCTAGGGGTTACCAGCCGGACTTGGGAACAAGACAGCTCCCCAGAAAGCACATCAGAAGTTAGAGTGTGCGAGACTTTTCTAATCTATCTCCCTCTGTTCACTTTTTAAATCTCTGCTATTAATTAAAAGAATTGCTCGAGATTCCTTTTCTCAGGCCACATCTATAGGAGGCAGAGAAAACAAAACAGAAACCAAGGCTCAGTCTCTCGGAGGTGGCTGGGTTTGCTCCTGTTGTGTAGCTCTGCTGGGCTGAGCTCTCTGGAACCATATGTTCTCGAGCCGTTCTGCAGAGGAACTAGCCTTCAAGCACACGGCATGTGCAGTTCCAGACACACAGCCCTAGCTGGAAGGGTAAACCACTCTGTAATACCAGTTGTCCTCTGGGGTCCCTGCTGTCTCCACACGTGAAATATCTCCCTGAACTTATCCATCCTGTGCACAGTTTCAAAGTTGATTAACATTTTGTCTCTAGTATTACGTTATTATAGCCTTTATGTTTTAATCCATTTTTTTACACCATGGGAAAAGAAAAATACCACTATTTGAGTAATCAAGTTATTCCTGTAAAATCCTAAATAAAATGAGAATTTTATTAAAGATATTTATCTCATACAACAAGAATAAAATCAATTTGCAGTGTCGGTCCAGCATCCAGCTACAATAACATTAAAATATATTGTTTGCTTGCGGGTGGGGCAGTTTCTCTTTTCAGATTGGTCAATGAGGGGGACGACACAGCGTCCTCCTCTCAGAATGCTGGCTTGGCGGCTGGACATGGAGGAGAGCATTTTTATTGTTAATCAATGCCAATCAATTCTGAGCCTTGATGTTAAATAGGGATCAATACCGCTGGGCTGCAGATGAGATCTGATCTCAATTGCTGAGCAGACCTGCAGAAGTTTTTAATCATAAGGTAAATCAAGACTGGAGCATAAGTCAGATGAATTAATATTGGTGGTGGAGGACCTCGCTCGCCACTGATCCAGCACAAGGAAATTTCTGTCATATTTCATTATCACTCTTAGGGCAAGCTGAAGGCAGCGTTTGGGGAGCATTTCTTAGTGGAGGCTGGAGCGCCCCTCACACCACGCGGTGAATCCTCGCTGCAACTGCAGCCAGCTGGTCCACCGAGTATAGTTATACGTATGCCCCATGAATCTCATTTTATGCGATTAAGATCCATAAAAATTCAATAGCTTTTCTTCTGCAATTCACATTTTACCTGGTGAAATATCATAAGAATTTCATTATCTTTGCAGCTGTTGCCTGGGATCAAGCAAAGGTTATTATCCTCTTCGAAAACACTATAGAATATGTACGAAAATGTCAGGAGAACTGGGCATTTAAAGCTTGATTTTTTAAAAGAAAAACACTGTCTGAAGTTTAGAATAAACTGCACTTGACATTTATGTACCATGATGCATTTCTTGGTAAACTGATTTTGCAAGGAAATTCTTTGAATTCGACTCTGTGACCAGATTGTAAAAGGAAAAGGAAAGATAGCAGGAGAGGATTGGAGAGGAGGAGGGAGGGGAGGGGAGGGAGGGGAGGGAAAGGAGGTGGGGGAGAGGAGGACAGGGGGTGGAGGTAAGGCAGCACACTGATCCTAGACCCAGGCTGCTCCTCACATCAGTCTGTATAGGATTTCCTAACCTTTCAGATAACCATCCTTGGGAAGATAACTCTAAGAACCCTGACCGATTGGAATGGTGTGATCCTATGGCTCACTCAGGCCCCTTTAAAGCGTTTGAAGAAAAATGGTCAGCGCAGAGAAAGTGATTGATCAGGAAGCTCTGTAAATCACACGGATTCCGTACTGTCCTCCGGCCTCACTGCTAGGGTTCCATCTATGATGATAAATTAGCATTAGATGGGACCTAATGAGTTTACTAAACATTTGGGATTTGTGCTAATAAACTGGCTGGCTGTGAACTAGCAAAGGCGATGAGCAATCCCGCGGCTCTCTCTTATCTCTGTAACATGACAGTTGAACCACGCTTCCAATCTGCGATCAATTCATCATCCGACACCATTGTACATTCTTCACAAAAAGATAATTACTGCTTCCCTGGATCAGAACACTCATATTTCCTTGGAATTGCAGGTCCTGATAGCAGGCTCTGTCACTGCTGCCTTGAGCCCCACTGTACAGCTCTATTTATGATCATTATTTTCGCCTAAACAAGCCTTTTTCCTCAACTTGATAACGAAACCCGCTATGATGAGGAGGGAACGGTGACGACATTGTTTCCTCTGTGGAGTGCTTTTACATTTAGTGGAGGCCTCTGGCAAATATTTTATTCAGGACATTAGTAAAAGTCTCCACTCGTTAAAATGTATCGCTACCATTTCCTTAAAAAAAAAAAAGTCCTGTTTTCAGCTCTGATTTGTTAAAAAACAGAGAATAAGAGTAAAGCCAGCCACGTCACAGGGAATAAATCAAAATGTGATTAAAAAGACTGTAGCCAGTTTAAAACCACAGGCCCCTTGCCTTCCTTGCTTCTCCTTCTGGGTTCTCCCTCCTCGCCTTACAGGGATCTGCCCTGGGACTGGTCACCTCTGTGTGACCCCCGCACACGCAATAAATTACCATAACACATAACTCTGAAACAATGTAAATTAGTTACTGTGCACAGCCTAATAAATGGGAACAAATGAGTTTGGTGCTGGAAAGGGGTCTGGATGCTCTAATTGCTGGGGATAGTTATCCTAGGGTCTTAGCAAACATAGGCCATGACCACTATTCAGGACAGACACCCGGAACTCAGCAAGCACACTTCTCACTGCAGGTCTCACAACTACCCGTAGTGTGTTTTTGTTGTTGTGCCTACATTTGGGCCTGGCAGCATCAAAGGAGTATTTTCAAACTATAGGAAGTGCATCTGTGTCAGAATATTCTGAACCGAGACAAGCGTGTTTTCATGCTAAGCTTTTCTAGGAATTGTGACCAGCAAAAGCCAGGCTCCCAGAGAGGCAAGACAAGTGTCCCAGACAAGAGCCCTGATGGTCAGATGGAGTGAGAGAGAATCTGTCCTTGAATCTGGGGAGTGGGCGAGGGCAGGGTCTGCTTCTGAACCACACAAAGGCCCAGCTACGGATGGGATCCTGGCCGTGTAGTAACTTGCATGACTCATTATTTGTTCGAAGTAATGATCTTTGGGGAAAGGACCGTTATATTTAGAGCCCGCTTGTCACGTTTAATAAATGGCAGTGACTGCTGCTCCCCGTAAAGCACTCTCCCAGGTCCTGCTTCCCTCCCTGGGGCCTCCCCTGGCCGGGGACCCACAGCAGTCCATGTCTGGGTAACTGATGGCTGCTGCCCAGTGGCCAGCTCAGACCAGTGACCTCTCATGGTAGGGACACACCGTTCATCCAATCCAATCCCCAACTTGTTTCCTGACCCAATCTTCCGGGTGTCATGGGGCTTATCGCTTCATTGAGAATGTGGAAGTGGATGGGGAGCCGTCTCTGGCCACATGTCCAACAACCAAATATCAAGAAGAGAGGCCACCCGGCCACCCCATCCCAGCACACTGATCTGATTTACAAACCTTTCCTAATGTGAAACAAATGCTGTGGGTGTGAATTCATACTTAACCGTAAAAGCCCAAGCATTACTCTGTCTCGTATTAAATACCACATATAACTCTCAGCAGGCTTTATGTTCTGTTTTACTGTCAGCAATGGCTAAAGCCGGCCTAACATTTTGTTTGGCAATTAGGAAAATTTGTAGTTTAATTTATTAAACCAAAAAAGCCAACAACTACACCAAATGCTGAATTCATCCCGTTTTTATGCCATGGGGGCAGCAGGGTTGCCTTTCCAATAATTTAATCATTCTCCTTTTATGGCCTACATGATTTAAATATTCCAAACAGTATTATTTAGGAAATAAAGCCCTAATAAGTGAAATTGAGCTATACCACTTCAATAAATGCTTAATATAAAGTTAAAATGTTTTAACTTTTTGTAAAGGAGCCAAGAACTTGAAAGGGGGGGGCAAGTGGGACAGGCAGCCTGCAAAGGCCACAAGAGCCCGGCCAACAACTTCCAACCCTGACATTGCAGCACATAAGCTCGGGAATGAAGGACCCATAATAAACACCAAAGCGTCAAGACTGGAAGGAAAGGAAGGAAGGAAGGAAGGACTTTTAAAAGGGGGGCGGGAGGGGGGATGAACAGCGTCCCCAAAGAGTTAGCAGTGTGTTATGAATGGACAGTAGGCAAACTTCAGGGCATGCCACTCCCGGAGGCAGCTGGTCTGGAAAACCTGTATGTTCATTATGACCCTACCTGCGGCATCCCTTAAAGGGCAGGGATCCAGGGGCAAATGGGCAAGTGCCATGGGTTTGGGAAGGGAGAGGGACACAGAGTGGGAAGTTGGGGACAGAGGCCAGGACAAGGATACTCTACTGCAAGACACGTGATGGGAGATACACACCATCAGATATTTGTCCAACTCCACAGGGTGCAGAACACCCAGTGAGCCCTCCAGCCATCTGTGGACTTTGGTTAATACGTATCAACATTAGTTGGATTATAACCAGTGTCCCATACCCAGTGCAAAATCTTCACACTGGGAGGGAGCTTAGGGCCAAGGGGGCAACAGCAAAGGAACTTATGCCTTCAGTTTTCTATCAGCCTAAAACGGATCTGGAAAACAGTCTGGATGCACAGACAAGCAGCACACGGCAGGCAGCCCCCAAGTCCCTGCCTTGGGGTCTCCGCTTCCCCAGGCCCCCTTGCAACGCCGGGTCTCCCCTCCTGCCTGCCTGCGGGTGGCATTCTACAGAGTTGGGCATAGGGTTCTGAATGGTGAGGACTTGGCACAAATACCGATCTGCCTTACCTGTCGGAACAGTACTTAGACCCTACTTGTTCTACCTATGACACTGAGGGTCTCGGCAAGGATGCTCAAGAAGGAAGCTTTTCCTCAAGCCGGGGCAGAGAGCATTTCTGACTCCAGAACCAGAAAGATCAAGTTGAGTTGGCTGGAAGGGGTGCCCTCTCCACTGGGCTATAGTCATCTTGTTCCTAATGACAGGCCCTTTCCCTGTCAAAGCTGGATGACGTACTGGCCCATGCCACCTGTACTCCTGAGGAAGGTGGGACATCCTTCTGGGCCTGTAATCAAATCTCAGGCTGGTGCTGCACATGGTCACCCACGGATAGCCCTGACCAGGCTCAGGCATGACTTGTCTTTGGAGAGTCTAGAGCATCCACTCTGTACATCTGTCTACAATTTGGTGAAAACTCCAGAAAAGGAGGCATTGTGCCCTCATAGAAGCCTATACCACAGGGCCAGGCTCCCAAGTCAAGGATGGTCCCCTCCACACTCCTTTGCAAATTCACCAAATGTTTTGAGATCCTCGAACACTGCCAAAGTTGTGTTTGGTTGGGTCACTTTAACATGGCACCCTGCCCTCGGTGCTTTCTTCTAAGAGAAAGAGCTGGGAATTACAAGCAGGGGGTGGGGGATCAGGGGTAGGGGTGGGGCAGGCTAGAGCTGCCTGTCAGGGCAAAGGAGGCCTCCTCCCACATGTGCAACAGCTCCTGAGTCTTCCAGCAGAGACATGCTGGAGCCGACTTCTTCCGCTAGTGGGGCCTGGGCTCTGTGTCCTGCAACACCACCCGAGCCCCTTCCTTTCTGCACATGGTAAACTCATTTCCTAGTGAATTACCGGGAAGGCACTCGGTATGGCCTGCTGCTTTCGGGAGATGGTCACTGTCCGTAGACACAGAGCCCCTCCTAGATTTTGAGCATTTTCTAACTGAGTAATCCTCAGTGAAGGAATTGCAGATAGACAGGTTTGAGGGGGGTTTTGTTTGTTTGTTTGTTTGTTTGTTTTTCTTTTTTTTAAGGGCATGAGAAATAAGTGATGCAAAAGCAACTGAAGTCAGAATTCCCCTGTGCGCCTACACACAGTGCTCTTCATCCAATTGCTGGGCAAATGTACAGCATTTACAGTTTTGACAGATGTGACGGGCTGTTTTCTAAATAAAGCATTTTAGAAAGTGTTCTCGAGCTCCGAGGACGCAATGAACATTAGTTACCCCCAAGTCCGAGAAGCTTATAAAATACAAGAAAACCCTTAACCCATAAAATCCCTCCACTTATTTTTCTAAATGATAGCCATATTTTTATTTTAAAGCATTCATAATGCCAGCATAATGTCTCATTATATAGAGTTTTAACCACAAACGTTTTGGAGAGATTTGCTCCTAAGATAAACAAACAAGAGGAGCGTGTGTTCTGGCGAGCAGTCGGGAGCGGACGGGTGAATGGTTTTCATTTTCTCGGAGTGCAAGCTAAGGCAGCTCTGCCAAGTACAGGTTAAGCTCCTCCAGTTCTCACTTCCTGTACCCCCACTTGTCAATCACTTCCTGTCTGCCACGACAATCTCCATCATTAGAGCCTGGAATTTTTATCTCCTCCAACATGCCTCCCGTTACTACTGTGAGTTTGAATTCTGATAAATTATTCACCATCTTTGAAAAGTAAACCGAAAATTATAGCATCAACTCGAGCCACCCATATCTGGGGAAGATCGCCCTCCTCTTCCTCCCTGTGTGTGCCCCACATGCTTCCAGGAGGCCAGCTTCTCCTGCGTTCTCCAGCGTCACGACAAGGCCTCTGGCCAGCCCCAATTATCTTCTGGTGCACAGAGCGTAATTATTTGCTTCCTGTAAGCATGCGTAACAGAACTCTGAGTTTGGACGGCTTTCCATACGGTAATCCAATTCGTCCATGCCATCCTAACACGATTACAGGCACTGGCTATATCTTTGCTCTTCACCTGATAAGGCTGCCGCAGAGGCGCGGGATGGTCTGCGTCAACATCCCTCCTAGAGTATAGCTTCTGACAGCCCTGCTTCCAGCCCCTCCCTCCAGCCCTGCATTTTCATAGCAACGGGCTGCTTGCCGCTGCCTGCCCCTAACAGGCAAGCACCACACAGCTTCAGCCCTTGAAAGAGCTGATGAGAAGCTGAGGCTGGTTAGGAGTGCTGCGGAAGTCATTGTGGGCCTGTGGCTTGTTTTCCACCCCAGCTCTATACTGGCCTGGCCTGGTCACCCTGGAGGCCTTACCCAGCCAGACCAGGCAGCCATAAATCTCTGCAGGCCTCCTCAGCCTAGAGCAGAGATGTAAACCCTAGACCTGAGGCTGGCCCTGAAACCCTCCTCACTGTGACACACACCATCGGCTTATACAAAGATGGGCCAATGCCCGATGCACAGTCGTGGTAGGGTGGTGGGCACAGAAGCATGCACACAGAGTGGGCACTGTTCCTGGTGCCGCCCTATCTAAATGAAAGAGTGACACCGTGACTCTGTTAAGCTGCTCCTCCTCTTCTGTTTATTTTCAGGAGTTTATAAAAAAAAAAATATTAAGGGATGAATGAACGTGGTGAACTTTTTGCCTCTCTCCATTGGCATACCAGGGAATAAAACAGCCATTCACACCTGAGCCTGGCTGAGCCAAATGGGGCTCGTGCCAACCAGAATCAGAGTCTTTGTAGCCACTCCATTCATCCAAAGTGCATTTTAATATTGCCAAATATCTAGCCAATAGTTTCCTTCTCTGAAGTCTCCGTGTATTAAAACAGACCCAGAACCAAAGAGTGTCTCAGCTTCCCAGCCAAGGCCAAGAGGAGGACTCCAGGGTTTCTAGGCCTGTTTGATGATAATTATATTCACTTTCAAGAAAACTGAGAAGGAAAAATTAACAGCAAACTATGCTGTTCTTGCTGTATTATGAATACAGGATGACAATCCATCATTTCAGAAGTTATCAAACAGGTCTCCATTTTGCAGGTTATCCAAATGCTACTGAATAGAAAACCTTGGGTTCCCTAAATGATGTGTAATTAAAATTATTTTTAAAATCCTCCTTGACAGGCCGAGGCTTAGCCAAAATGTAAATGACATTAAAGAAGACAATGAATTTAATTTTATTTAATGTCCCTTTTTGCAGATCCTCATTTACATAGCATTTTTAACAAAAGCGTTGACCTTATAAACGCTGGCATTTGTACAGCTTCGCCGCCGAGTTGGATTTAATCACGCTCGTGCAAGGCCATGAGGGAGGGAGCTTTAAGTTCGCTGCTTGGAGATGGAGTAGGAATAAAAACATCGGGACTGGTCAAATGTTTATCCACCCTGCTTCTGAAAACAACCTGACAAGAAGATGTAAGGGGCTAGGGAATAACCCGGTGCTGTTTGTAAGGCTTGGTAATAATCATACATAATCGTTTGGAAATATAGCTAATAAAAAATATAATGAGTGTTCAGCAAAATCGGCATTAGGCCCAAATTACATGATATTAATACTTGAACAGGTGCAGAAAGGAGCTTTAAATGAGGTAAATGAATAAATTGTCCCAGAGCACAACTGTGTGTGCTGACAAAAAGTCAATCCCATGAATAATTCAGCAAGCAGGACTGCCAGCAAAGGTCGGCTCTCTTTGACCTTTGTGACAGGAAGTGAAAGGAAACACTGTTGACTAAAAAAAGGAGAGAGAGGAGAGAGAGAGAAGGGAAGGAAAAAAGAAAGAGAAAACCTCCAGTCCTTTTGGACTACCGTTCTGCAATCACTTTAAAGGTGTAAACTTAAAACACACAAATGAATCAAAGCAAGGCTTTGGAGGGAGGGCAGAGAGGAAGCACAGAGCTAAAATCTCTGGTACTTACACCCTCGGACCAGAGACAGTGTGAAATCGCAGACAATGAGAGGTTAAGCAAATAATGTTTTTCTACAACCCAATGTCAATTATGTATAAAAATCTGAGGTCAGCTGAAAAGTATTTTCAGAGCCCACAGGGCTGAAATTCTGTAACAGCTGTTAAATATGACAAAACTTCATGCACCCCCCCCCAAAAAAAAAGAAAAACTACAGCCATTCCAAACTCTGTATGAAAGAAAATAGGATAAACAGATGTCTGGCTCCCAGACAGGAAAGTAGGACAGACTTGGAATGATAAGTCTCCCAAACTCTATAGACTAATGCCAGATTTATTGGGGAGGGGGCACTGCCTGCCGCAGAGATGCCAGCGAGCAGGACGCCAGAGACAGTGCCATCTGGAACCGCCCCGCAGAGCATGCTCTCAGTTGCACACAGCCCAGGGTGTGCAGCCAGCCCAAGTGGGCAGCCGCATTGCCCTGCTCCCGAGTCCTCCACAGGCTGCAACAGTTGGACCCTGAGCTTCAGTGCTCCCCAAGCTGAGTGAGGAAGGGGAGGGTAAAGTGATGTGCCTTCCCCAGGCATTTCCAGAGCTCCTGAGGAAACAGACCCGGATGGCACAGGCAAATAATGTGAGCCCAAGTGTGGTTTTGGTTTAGCAGCTACGCCGACATCCTGTAATCACTTGCAGCCCTTGGAATGTACGGGTGAAACAGGAGAGATTTATCTGCTCATATTTGGGATATGTGGACAATGGGTGTTCCTAATGAAGACCATCTGCTTTTGTGTTTTCCCAGAAAACATTATTTCATGAGGAAAATAATACTCCCTTCCTCTTCAGCAATACCATAAAAATTCATGCATGTATATGTGAATGTGTACGCATTTGCATACACACACTTGCATATGTGAGGTGCCTTGGCTGTGCATGGCCGTGTGTGTGTGTGTGTGTGTGTGTGTGTGTGTGTGTGTGTGTGTGTGTGGTATGAGGAGGTAGGCCCCCTTCCTTGCATCTGGCTCTTTGTAGGTCAATTCAGTGTATGCAGATACATGTTCCTGTGGTTGTCTCTTACAGGTCATACCTTTACAATATTATATTCCTTCTCGACTTGGTAAGTTGCTATTATACTATTTTAAATACATGGAACTATAAAAAATTGTTTCTCCAACAGTGTTTTATGTGGGAGAAAACAGTCCACATAAGGAAAAGCTTCACAATAAATGAAAAGATTTCTAATGGGAGACATCCTCACTGCCCCCCCCTTACTCTGAAGTGTCTTCCATGCCATTTGTAAGTATCTAATACTTCTGAAAGATAACTAAACTAAATTGTGTAATTAATTGATTTAAGGCATCAGGGCCTATAGAATGTGATTACCCTGCCAGAGCAGGGAGCTTACTTCCCTGTTCTCATAACACACAAAGCGGTTTCAACGTGTGGAAGAGCTTGGTGTGGGTTGGAGCAAATGTGGGTCCATTGATCTCAATTCAGGTTGGAATTATTGGTTTATATCCTCAGGACAAATATGCTTTATCTGGTCAGAACCTGCTAAATGTATCCAAAGGCCATAAGGAGCTGGTGAAGCACAGTGTATAGAATTCTTAAGCCAACTAACCAAGTGAGGACAGGGCTGGTGGGGACTGGTAAACTCACCGATCTGATGGGACATTTTATTCTGCAATACTCAAGAGGAAACCCAGACTGAAAACTCAACAGGAGCAACTAATTTTCAGAGGCAGTCCACACCCCACAGAAATGATCGTCATTATAAAATTGAGACACATCTCTGTTGCAAATGACCACATTGCTCCAAAGAGATCGCCTGCTGAAGACGAGCTTCTCTCTTTGATTAACACAAGCTGTCCTAGCAAACACTAAATTCATTTTTTCCTCTTCTAGAAATGTGCCTTAAACTGGAGATAGTGCCAATACCACAATCAGTTCACAGGGATTTACAGCAAGCAACAAAATGCTAATAGTATTTTGTCATTACAAGTGACAGCTCTCTTAAGAATGCTAAAAATGTACACTGTATTTGTCAGTACATAAAACTATCCTTACCTTAAAATCCCTAACATGGAAGGTGATTAAAATTCCTATAAAATTGTCATATCTTTGAATTTAGAAGCAGAGCAGATTTTTCATCAATAATTAAGACCTCCAAAGCATTTATGCCAAGCGTAAATGGAGCTTCAATTCTCCTTATTCAAATAAACATGGTAAACCCATTAACCAAATGTTTTTACATTTTCCCCTTCCTCTTGTGCTTCTAGAATATCAATGATCACATACTTCCCTTAGGTTATAAAGGTATAAGTGGTCTTTGCATATATTTTAATTAAACAAATATAAGAAAGACCCCCCCCAGAAGAGAATTAAAGAGCAAATTTTGTATACTGGAGGAAAGCACTACCACCCATCATGTGATTAAAAACTGAGTCCTGGATGTTATTCACTATCAATGTTCAATAAGTGATTGAACACTGAACAAATCCAAAGTGCTTTTGAAGGGGAAATCAGTGTCTAAAATGTGAGTCAAAGCAACATGGCCTTCCCACCATCATGGCATAGTTTTTTTTTAAAGTCATGATTTAAAAACAAACCACATTTAAAATCTCCAAGCGGAGAGGTGAAGCATTTTCACAATCTTGCATTAAAGGCTAATGTGGGCTGCTTTTCAAGCATCTTCCACTCAGACAAGATTCCAATGGCTGTTCGGTATACTTTTAGCCCATTCAAAATAATAAAATAAAATGAGTTCCATCTCAAACAACAACCCAAAGCTGTATGACTTCCATAGCCACAACACCGAAACAAATATAACTACATTGATTTCTGTAGCTCCAGTTTCGTAAAGCATTGAACTTGTTCTCAACTGCCTGAGTGACGGCCACAACTGGTCAGCCCTATTTGATTACTAATAAGAGAGCTGTCCCTTCTGTCAGATACCGAACATTCTCCACTAAGCAAACAGCTATTCCAGCTAGTTAAACATTAGCAATGCTCCCCACCGGTGCCGCAGACTTCTTTAGGCTTAACTCGTGGGGTTTTCCGGGTTTAATTTTTCAGACCCTGGACAGCAAAGTTCATGATCAAAAGATAACTTTGTAATGAAAGCTGCTGAAACTCAACCCCTCTTCAAAACAGTCTAACCCTCTGCCTCACAAAACTGGTGTCATATATACACGTCTAACATTTATTCGATGTGGGTACCAATTTCAAAATCTGCACTCAATCACACACTGGGCCCCTTGCTGCTCCCCATTGTTGGGAAGAAAGAAATCTCCTCTCCTCCTCAGAATAGCCTGGGTGAGTCAGGAGGGGAGGGTGGCACTGTTTTTGTTGTTTCCACTAAGGCAATGCCAAGTGCACATTAGCACCATTAGGACTAATGATTGGTATCTTAAAAGGATGCCACGTTGCCCAAGGAACATGATAAATGGCGAGATGAGGAACAGCAAACCTAAAGAATGCATATAGCTAATCTAGTTATGGAAATTAATGTTGGAAATGTAACCAGCATGTGTAATTAGTTTCAATTATAACAACTTTGGTTTGTTAGTTACATATTTGCTACTTGACATAAAACGACAGCCACAATTGGAAAAAAATTAGGAGACATTTTGCAACTAATTGAGAGCAGATTAAATTCATTCTACCACTGGGCGATGATGGCAAGAACGCCACCACCCAAGCTTCAACTTCAACGACCATTCGAGGTTATATATATATAATGCAAAAAAAAATGAGATACTTGTTAACAAATTAGCAGAAAGCATTTTATGACATATCTCTGGGTTTAAAGCCAGAGACTCTCTAGGCATAAAGTGCTCCTCACAGTGAGAGCAGTGGCAGATGAAACTGCTTCCCTTGACAACTCGCAAGCAATTACTGAATCCCCACAGAGCGAGCCACCGGGTTTCCACGTCAACCCACCTGTGCATGATAACACACGCGGACAAATGGTGCAGTGCACAAGATGAGCCCCACACCAGCCTCCAAGCTAAAGGAGCCACTGGGAACCGAGCAAGGCAGAGAGAGGTTTGCTGGTTGCTACCATTTTGTTTGGAAAATAAAGAAGTCATCCTTACCTGTCAATGATTACAGGGTCTGAGGGCGTCTCGTTTCTATTGCCACAACTCTTCTTGTCGCAGCACCGGCTGTGGGGCAATTGTAAACATGGCTTTTAGTATTCATCTCAGCTTCCTCTGTCCGACTTGTAATTTTTTTTTTTCAAAGTCTGACAATGAAGCGGTAGGAGTCAAGAAAATAGTTTTCCCACTTAGGCAGCTTGACAAATTTCAACCTAGTGAGTTCACCCGCTCTTCAGCTAAACTTATGTTGTAACTTTCTGCCAGAAGGAGCAGAGTTAAACACATCTATTAATACTAGCGGGGTAGCCAGAGCTCCTAGACAAATTATGATGCTAAAATGCAGAAAACATGCTGTTGGTGTTTGTCTTTGCAATGAACTGAGGAGAAAAGGCTGGAGGCTGGGGAATAACTTTTCACAGCTTCAGCTTTTGTTTACCTCCAATTGTCAAGCTGTTATTTCTGGAAAAGATGCAAGATGCCACCTCTACCCAATATTTCTTTGGGGCATTTATTAATTATAAGCACAAAAGCATGCATCAATCTATCACAAATGTCTATTGTCGCTTCTTTAAGCCTACCTTAACTCTGTTATTGAAACTTTAATTAAAGCAGAAACGAAACAAAAATGTTATGCTTCTCGCATTTTAAAAAAGCATACTTGTATAATGGTTACATGTCTAAATTAGCTAAATTAACACCATATGGTAGGCAAAGTATATAAAGCCTTTTAAAGCTGACAGCTAAAGTGATTAAAGAAAGTCTACAGTCTTCCACTTAGAGCTTAAATCACATCTGTGCGCTTTCTATGTTAATTGCTGTACATGCAGAAGTGGATAATAAAGAAATTCCACTTTATTGGTTGTAATTTATATTTATTACCTGATATGAGAAAAAGTCAGCTTTTGTATATTGGTGCTGTAACAATACCTCTGCTCAGAAGTGGCATTCAGGCAACAGGCACCATAGCCGAGGAGAGTATGCCCCTCAGAGTACGGGGCCTGCTACTGTAGGCTGCAAGCCTGCACAACCTTTCCTGATTATTCCTTGCAACTATATTTCACATGCCACACATACAAAGTCAATGATGCGTTTTTATTCGCCATGTAGGGGCGAAACTCTTGTGGTAGTTAGAAAAAAAAACAGGTGGGAAATTGCTCTTCTGACAGAGATCTCAAGTAACGGCACGCTATCTAACAACAATATGAACGATGCATCGCTGCTCTAGGGAAGAGGTTAACTGACAGAATCACAATCCAATTCTCACATACACGAGCTCTGTAATAAGTACAAAAGGCTTTCCTTTTTATCAATAACAGACAATTGTACGTCTCAGGATGCCAGCATCGGAGAAGGAAGTAGTCAAATGAGTCCCAGTGAACTCTGACTCCCGCGCGAGGACAGATGCATCCCCTGGTCTGTTTTCTTTCTTTCTCTCTTTCTTTCTTTTTTAACTATATTGCCACGACACGGCCCATACATTAATCCGCTCGGCTGAGCAGCGGGTTGCACTGACCATCATCACTGACGGGGAAATGAGGTCGGACGCTGCTCTGGCCCGGCCTGGGACCTCTGGCCTACCAGGTTTCAAGGGATGCCCTCTCTCCCGCAGTTGGGTGGGGTGGCCAGCGCCTGCAAGCGTTTGCCTGCGTAGACTTGGCTGGCGCCGGGGCCGCCTGCCTCCCGGGGGCTCACCTGCACATGATCTCGTGGGTCAGCAGAACGCGGCACATCTCCGGGTTCTTGTCCTGCCCTTCATAAACGATGGCCTGGGTGGGGGACAAGCAGAGGCAGGGGTCACGAAGAGCCTGCGGCTTGGGCGCCAAACCACCACGGGCACTGCAGGCCTCGCGGGTGGCAGGTGCACAGCCCCCGAGGGGAGACAACCGGCACAACAGGGCACCCTCCCACCCCACCACCCCAGGCGCGGGGCCAGGCCTCAGAGGCCTCTCACCGCCCGCTTGCCGAGCTCTTCCCACGGGCGCACGCCAGGCCTGGGCTCCGGAGGGCTGCGGGAAGGGAGAGGCAGGGCCTGCCAAGACCAGGGCGCAGCCTGCAAGGGCGCGCGGACTCCCACCCGGCTCCCGGTGTCTGGGCCACCGCAGCCTGGCGGGATCCTCCGGCCATTGTCTACGCTAAGGCGGGATAGCTCTGTCGGAGGAAGCCGATCGCAGTATGATGAGACTACAGACGCCAAGAGGCCGCGAGGCGCGGGAGCAGCCCTCCTCGCGCCATAAGGTGCTGCCCGGGCCAGGACCCAGCCTCCAGCCCTGCGCCCTGCCCGCGCCTCCACCACCCTCCCCCCGCCCCCCGGAGCCCGAGCAGAGGCCGGCCGCTTGAGCTGCGTGGCTCGGCGTCCCCGACCAGCGGGAAGTCGTGCACAGCGGCCGCACGTGTTCGCACCACGCCGGGGAGCTGGTGGCCCGCAGGAGGGCCCGGGCCCGGGGCGCCCCGGCCCGCGCGGCCACGTGCTCCTCGCCCGATGATATTTGGGAAGAAAGTGCTAATGGCCAATCTGGTGTTTATTTTCAAAGTGCTAACAATGATTTTTCTCGGGTAAAAAGGCAGTGTCTGCGCGCACGCTCGGGTGGGTTTTGAGCAGAGGCTCCGCCAGATGGTGCGAAGCCCTAGGTGCGCTCACGCCGGCGCCCAGCCCCGCTCCACCGCCGGGAGCCGCGGCTCGGCCGCCCTCGCCGCCGCCCGCCTCGCCCAAAGGAGAGGAAAAAAGGCCACTGGGGGAGGGGCGGGAGGCGGGGGCCGCTAGCCGCAGGTTCCGGGCAGAAAATTCCTCCAAGGGGGAGGGCTGCCCTCTCGCCAGTTCCCGCCCCCCCCCCCACCCCTGGCAAACCGCACCTCCCCCCTCCCCCCGCCCCC
>CABHPQ010139953.1:0-12463 GCA_902168405.1 Peromyscus aztecus | reverse complement strand
TTAGCCAAAGGCTGCTCTGCTCTGTCCCTGGACCCTGGGAAGTGACATTCTGCCCTTACTTTTTAAACAGCATGTCTGTTCTGAACCTACCTGGGCATTCTAAGTCTATGTGAATGCTCTTGTCCTGTTCCTTTTTGTCTGAATCTGTGAAGACTGACCCGATGAAGGCTAAACAATGTAGCTGCGTCAGTTCTGTTAGAGAGGAGACAAATGTGCCCTCCAGCCCACTCTGCTATGAGGGACAAGGCCCTTAACAGAAGTGTCAGGCTTCTGACCCCAAGACATACATCTGCCCCACAGAGAACCATAGCAGAAGAACACACCCCATTTCTGAAGTGGAAGGACCTCCAACAGCTCCTCAGGGAGATGGACATAAGGGCTTGGTCACCCCATATCTTGAGCTATGCCACATTCACTTTGGAGTAGGGCCCTTCTGAAACATGGAAAAGAAGATGCCTGGCCCTCAGTGACCCTCTGGGAAGGAATCTTCACTAAACATTACACCTCAATTACCTACAACACTACCCCAGCATTAACTCTTGCTTCAGCCACTGAAATAATTCTCTAATCAAATAAACTAAAACAAGGCATTCAGCAAAACTTCATCTACCTGTGGAATTCTGTAAAGAACTTGTGTACCTGCTATGGTCCATTTTTGCATCAAATTGGGTTTTCCTTATGTATAGTGTATGTTGCCATTCTGGTGTGTCTACTCTAAAAACAGTTGTGTAAATGTGCATGTATAAGTATGTGAACATTATCATCATATTATGCCTTTCTCTACCGACTTTCCATTTGCACTTGTGTGCGTCTACTTGTGAACCCCAGCAGGTGTGTGTAGAGACCAAAGGACAAGATGTAGAGTTAGTCCATCCAGGAATTGAACTCAGATTATCAGTCTTTGGGACAGGAGTCTTTACCTGCTTAGCCATCTTGCCAGCCGTTAAGCTGAAGTTGTAAACACAATGCAGAGACTGTGTCTCTCGCTGATAGTCCCCACTCCATAGCTCTTTCTTCTGCTGCCTTTGAAAGAAAATACTACTAGGGAAGGTTCTTATTTCAGCTCACTCTCGATGAAATGTTAACATTTAAGAGTTAATTCTCAGCATGGACAATTAATTCTCAGGCACATCTGAGTTCAAGGCCAGCCTAGTCTACAGAGGGAGTTTCAGGCCATCCAGAGCTGTGACACAGAGAAACTTTGTTTCAAAAGAGAAAGAGAGATGGAGAGAGAAAGAGAGATGGAGGGACAGAGACAGAGTCAAACAGAAAGACAGACAGAGAGAGAGAGAGAGAGAGAGAGAAATAGACTCACACAGAGATAGAAACAAAGCTAATTCTCAAAGGAGATTCAAGAGGAAAATGCATGAACTATTGCTGTTGTTTTAGCTTAGAGAATTACAAAAAGAGTAAACGATACTATTTTCAAAGGAGGTAACAGGCTTGCAGGACCGTCTCCCCCCCCCCTCCCCCCCCCCCATTCTCTGGGAACTCCTAGAACCTTGCAGCAGACCCAGGTTTCCTCCTTCCTTCCATCCATCTGTGTCTGAAGCCTATATGTAGAAAAGCTCCCTACTTGGAACCCACATTGGACTCCAGTGGGAGACTTCCACTCTCCTTCATGCCCTCCATTACACTTCCTCATCCTCACCCCTAGCTCTGTAACAGCCTGCTTGCAGGAACCTGTCCCTCCCTCCCACTTCCTTACCTGGGGACCATGCCAAACCTTGCAGCAAACCCAGCTTTCCTCTTCCTGTGGATCATCTCACTGCCCACCCCACCCCTGACACACTTCTAGCCTTTCCCCATCCCTTCCCGTCAGCCCCCAATACCAAGAAGCACTTTGTACCTGGGACCCCAGTGGCTACATCTGGCAAGGACTCAGGGGAGTCACACCCTCCTTCCTGTCCTCCATTATGATCTCTCCACTCTCCCCCTCAGATACATAACAACCTGCATGCAAGTCCCCTCTTCCCACCTCAGCTCCATTCACTGGAGACTCCAACACTTGGTTCAGACCCAGGGTCCCCCTAGCCCATTCAAGATGGCCTCTCCAAATTATTCTTTGCCTTAGGTCAACCTACTTACAGAAGGCCCACTTTCTATCATACCCCCAACTCCCCGGGGACCCCATCTCTTGATGTAGACAGGATCCTCTTGGCTACTTCCTGGAGCAACTCTTCAGCCTTTTTCCTGGCCCACCTCTATTCCTCCTTGCCACCATCAGTCTGCAGAAGCTCTGTCTACCCGGGAGCCACAACCACCACACTCTCCTAAGACCAAGAGAGGGCAACAGAAACCAAACAACAGAGCACCCACACAACAAAGACCAGACGTCAACACCTAAAATCACCTCAGTCATCACAAACCCAGAGGCCAAGACACCAGCATGGAAACACAAGGACCTCAGAGCAGCAATTCTGAATATGTTCAGGGACCTCACAGACGATGTGGAAAACCCCTTAATGACGTCTATGAAAACACACAGGAACAGTGAGGGACGTGATGAAAACAGCTCAAGACAGGAAAGTCGACATGGAACGGCTAAAGCAAACCCAACCTGAGATAAAACTGGAGATGAAAAGATAAGGAAGTCAAACTCAAACCGCAGAGTACACAGCACAGAAGAGAGAATCTCTGGTGTTGCAGAAGAAATGGATACCTCTGACACAGAAAATGTTAAATCTCCACACAACTCATCAAACTTTGATGGGTCACTAGGGACGGTCCTTGTGACAATTTCTATAGCCCTCATTGGGTGAGAAAAGTTCTAGTATTATAATGTCCTTCTCAGTGTGCCATTGCCTCTGTACAACTGAGTGTGGCACTTAACATCTGGAATCTCAGTTGTCCTTGTATGTGGTTGTATGTTTTTCTTAATTGCTTCCCAATAATGAAATGAGAAATTGTCATCTTTAAAACTGTATTGACAAATCATAGACTAGAAATACTCTGGTCTTTTCCAGAATTAAGGTTCTTGGTCAGAATTAAACACACACACACACACACACACACACAAGCACGCACATGCACACGCACACACAGAGACAGAGAGGCAGAGACAGAGAGACACAGACAGAAACACTGACAAACAGAGATCTCTGTAAAGGCTCAAAGTCTAGAACCCTTGGCTTCCAGATAGTAGATGCCACCCCTGTTATTTTTATTGGTTATGTTCACACACCATGGCCGTGCTGATCCAGGAACAGGAAAGAATGTACCAGGGAACTGGGATCAAGGTGGAAATGAACAGTAATCATGTGGACTTTTTGGTTTATTTCATTATACTAACAGTGTGTTGTCTGTGATGAGGTAGCCAGAACCTGTTAGAGGCCTGTTTCCAGGCTGGTATGCCAGCCTTCATCTACACCAACTCAGTTCATGTTTCAGGGCCCAACTCCTACAAGGAGATCATCCAGAATGGCTACAAGGAAGAGAATCATGAAAGCACATGATCTAATCCCTACCCATATAGCAAAAAGATGGGCAAGAAAGCAGTGCTGACAGCCAATTGGTGCATCCTGAAAAATGGTGGCATTTTGCATACTTGTGCCTTAAGGCCACATACATTTATGGGGAGGGAAGCACATTCCTTTCTGGCACAATTCTTAGGACCTTCAAAATTAATGCTATTCTGGATGTTGCTGTCAAATCCTCCACAATCAACCCAGTATATGTGGGTAATATTACCTGGGAACACATTACGGTTGCCAGGGGCCTACAAGACCCCAAGAAGTCACCAAGCATCCAATGGCAGTTCTACTATATCTCAGATGATACCCCTCACCAAAGCTATGATGACTTAAGTTGCCTCTGGAACAAGGCTTGGGGTTTGCACCTTGATTCCATTTGGAGCCTTCCTCTGCCCATGCTCTACTGGCTTGCCTTCCTGCTGGAAACTGTGAGCTTCCTACTGCATCCAATATACAACTACCGGTCTCCCTTTAACCGCCACTTGATCACAGTGTCAAATAGTGTGTTCACCTTCTCCTACAAGAAAGCTCAGCAAGATCTGGGCTATGAACCACTTGTCAGCTGGGAGGAGGTCAGACAGAAAACTTCACAGTGGATCAGGTCACTAGTGGAGCAGCACAAGGGAACACTGAACACAAAGACTCAGTGATGTGACAATGGCAGGGACATGACCTTGGATGCTGTCAGGAATTAATTGTCAGGTCCTCCAGAAGGGACAGAGGCACAACCCAGGTCCTGCTGCCTCCCTTTGACACACAGACCAACGTGGTGTCTTCCTCAAGTAACCAGATGCTTTGCCAGTCACTGGCCCAGACACAGGCTTTCTTCCCCAGCACCTGCCCACAGACACAGGGGCTGCTGTGTCTCAGCTCCTAGTTCCAAACTCTCAGCACCTCTTGTACCTTAGAGGTTTCTTCATTGGTTTCATCCCCCCACTAAAAGAATTTCTCATCTCTGGAAATTTCCCAATGCTTTATGAAGCTCAATAAAAGGATCAATAAATATTTGTTAATACATCATCTGCAGAAGGTATTTTTCTCTTCTGTTCCCTTCTGTGTCCCGGCAAGGCCATGCTAGGATTAGAAGTGATCATGGATCTGAGGTGGATTGAGGAAAATCAGGGCCAGATTAGGGATAGGAGACTAATCCCAGCCCATACTCCTTTGGGAGTGTACTAGATAACTAGATGATCATATTTTATATAATAGGGACCCTGACAGAAGGAACGCTGAAGTTAAAGTTTTTCCAGGGGATTCCCTACTTGGGCCAGAAGGAGGCTCCTTCTTAGGAACATTCTCAGAGTTACAGTTTTTCTCCCAGCTAAATATAGAAATGTCTATTTGATGGTTTTTTTTTACAGTTTTCCTGTGAAATTGCTGGTATGAGAACAGTTGCTGTTCAAACCTTAGATGGTACTTTGATTTAAAAAAAAAAAAAAGAGAGAGCCAGATATCAGGGTGAAAGCTAAAAGATCAGAGAAGCAGGACAGCCTGCCACTAGTTTTTACCTCTAAGAAATCCTCAGCCTAAAGAGAGTGAGTTCCTGTTTCCTCATGCTTCATATTTCTTTCTCTTCTCAGACATCACTTTCTGGGATTAAAGGCATGTGTGTGTCCTGTCCCAGTACTGGGATTAAAGGTGTGTAGCACCACTGCCTGGCTCTGTTTCCAGTGTGGCCTTGAACTCACGGAGGTCCAGATGGATCTCTGCCTCCCAAGTGATAGGATTAAGGGTGTGTGCCACCACTGCCTGACCTCTATGTCTAATCTAGTGGCTGGCTCTGTCCTCTGATTCTCTGGCATATATATTAGGGTACACAATATATCACCTCAACAGAGGAGAGAGGCTAAGAAAGTTTCTCTCCCTAGCTCTAGACGGTACTATAAATAAGCCCCACTCCCCTTTTCCCGCTAATGCCTCATAGTTTTCTCATTCTGAAGCACAGAGAAATGGACCTCAGATCCCAGACTCTGTGGACCATTTTTTTTTAAATAAGCCTAGATAGTAGAGAGTGGATTTGAGTTGATATTCTAGGATTTCCAACAGTTGCTGGGTGGTGAGAAGTGGGGAGATTCCCTTATTCCAAGCATGATGGTACCAGCTGCCTATGAGGGATATTTGTCAAGAGAATGGGCCATGGGCTCCAGCCTGACCTTGTTTGGAAGGAAGCTGTGCTGCTGGATTTGTGATTGGAAAGTTCCTGGTAAACTGTTATCAGGAATGCTTCATTCTTCTCACTTACCTTTTCCAGTTTCTAAAAAATGGGAACGATACAGTTTTTTTTTTTTCTTTTACTGTTTTTTTTCTTTGGGAGGCCTGCCACCCAGCTCCCAAATAATCACATGGAGACTTATTCTTACTTATGAATGCCTAACCTTAGCTTACCTTGTTTCTAGCCGGCTTTAATTAACTTAAATTATCCCTCTGGCTTTTCCTTTTCTACTCCTGTATGCCTTTCATTACTTCTTACTGCATGGCTTGCTGTGTCACTGGGCGGCTGGCCGCTGGGGTCCTCTGGACCCTCGCACTCCCACCCTCCTTCCAACACACACTTCTAGCCTGTTCCCATTTCTTCCTGTGAGCCCCCAATACCAAGAAGCACTTTCTCCCTGGGACACCAGTGCATATTTTTCTTTCAGAGGCAGCAGCATAAAGAGCTATGGAGCCAGGACTATCAATCAGAGACACAGTCTCTGCATTCAGTGTATAGTGTCAGCTTAAGTGCTGGTAAGATGGCTAAGCAGGTAAAGGCTTCTGCCACAAAAGACTGATCATCTGAGTTCAATCCTTGGAATAACTCCACGACTTGTCCTTTGACCTCTACACACACCTGCTGTAGTTCAAGCAGGCACACACAAGTGTGGATAGAAAGTAGATTAAGAAATGTATAATATAATGACACTGTTCACATACTTAAACACGCACATTTATAAAAAATGTTTTTAGATTAGAAACAACAAGAACAACAATTTGTACTATGCATAAGGAGAACCTAAATTGATACAACAATGGAAACTTGCAGGGACACAAGTCATTTACTTTTCAGAATTCCATAGGTAGATGAAGTTTTACCGAATGCCTTGTTTATTTGATTAGAGGATGATTTCAGTGGCTGAAGCAAGAGTTAATGCTGGGGTAGTGTGTAGGTCATTGAGGTGTGATGCTTGGTGAAGGTTCCTTCCCAGAGTGTCACTGAGGGTCAGGCATCTTCTTTTCCATGTTTCAGAAGGGCCCAACTCTAAAGTGGATGTGGCAAAGCTCAGATATGGGGTGACCAAGCCCTTATATCCATCACCCAGAGGAGCTGTTGGAGGTCCTTCCACTCCAGAAATGGGATATGTTCTTCTGCTATGGTTCTCTGTGGGGCAGATGTATGTCTTGGGGTCAGATGCCTGACACTTCTGTTAAGGGCCTTGTCCCTCATTAGCAGAGTGGGCTGGAGGGCACATTTGTCTCCTCTCTAACAGAACTGTTGTAGCTACAGTGTTCTTTCCTTCATGGGATCAGGGTTCACAGACCCAGACAAAAAGTAACAGGACTAGAGCATTCATATATATTTAGAATGCCCAGGTAGTTTCAGAACAGACATGCTGTTTAAAAAGTGAGTACAGGCTGTCACTTCCCAGAGGCTCTAGGCGCAGAACAGAACAGAGCAGTGTAGTTGTTGTTGTTTTGTTGTTGTTGTTGTTGTTGTTTACTCTTTGACTGTTTTGAGGACCACACCACCCAGCTCCCAAATAAATTCTCGCATAGGCTTTTTCTTTATTATAAATGCCTGGCCTTAACTTGGCTTTTTCTAGTCAGCTTTTCTTAACTTAAATTATCCCATCTATCTTTTTCCTCTGTGCTTTTACCTTTCTATATTTCTGTGTATCTCTCATGACTTTTTACTCCATGGCTTATTGTGAAGCTGGGTGGCTGGCCTGTGAATGCCTTACTCCTTCTTTTCTTGCTCCTTCTATCTTCTTCCAGATTTCTCCTTCTCTTTTATTCTCTCTGCCTGCCCAGCCTATCCTTTCTCCTGCCTTGTTATTAGCCAATCAGCTCTTTATTGCATAAATCAGGTGTTTTAGGCAGGCTAAGTAACAGAGCATCACAGAGTTAAACAAACACAACCGAAAAAGTGCAACACATCGTTCCATCATTAAAACAAATGTTCCATAGCATAAACAAACGTAACACATCTTAAAATAATATTCCACAACAGAGCTAAAGCTCACACTTAAATGTTCCTCCAAGCTACTGTTTTCTGCTTGTCATATCCTTTCTCAGGGAATTACTAACAGATTTGTAGAACATTAATTTCAAATTTCCTAAGTCACATTCTTTGCACACCCAAGGGAGAGAGTGCCAGTGCTGTGTTCAGCCCCAGATGTGGAATCCTAAACCCACAGGAGGAGAGAGCTTCTGCATGGGGTCTAGAATCTGGTGCCTGTGTTGTTTTAGGTGTGGGGAGAAGAGACTCCCACGTGACAGCAATCCTAAATGCATATGTATCTTACCCAACACTCTTTACAAAATGGGTTCAAATACACAGGGACCACTTTCCTATTCAAGGGGTTCCTATAAGCAAGCACTCTTCTGTTGTGGAATATAATTTAAAGATGTGTTACATTCTTTTTTGTTGTAGTTTATTTGTTTAATGATACAAAAATGTGTTGCATTCTTTTTCTTTCTTACAAACTGCATGGCCGCAGCAGGCTTCTTGTTATCTAGTTCTTATATCTTAAATTAACCCATATCTATTAGTCTATAAGTTGCAATGTGGCTTGTGGATATATAGAAATTAAGACACATATATATGTCTCAATTATATGCATATATGGAAACAGTATTGACTTACTAGGCCATGTAACATGCAGGACAATTATGAGTAGTCCTATGAAAACCACTAGGAAAATATTACTGTAATGATATTGTAGATAAAAAAACCTGCTGTGGGATGTTCTGTATGTTAAATGTGTTGCATTCTTTTATATTGCATTTGTTTAACTCTTTGAAGCAGTGTTACTTTGCCTGTCTAAAATATCTAATTGGGCTAATAAAGAACTGGATGGCCAATAGCTAGTCAGGAGAAAGGATAGGCTGGGCTGGCAGACATAGAGAATAAATAGGAGATATCCAGATGAGAGATCAAGAAGTGAGAAAAAGAAAAGGAGAGGAGGACACCAGGGGCCAGCCACACAGCCAACCACAGAGCAAGAAGTAAAGACAGGGGCTGAGAGATGGCTCAGAGGTTAAGAGCACTGATGCTCTTCCAGAGGTCCTGAATTCATTTCCCAGCACCCACATGGTGACTCACAACCATCTGTAATGAGATCTGGTGCCCTCTTCTGTGTACAGAATAAATAAATAAATCTTTTTAAAAAAAGAAGAAAAGACAGGCATACAGAATAGAGCGAGTTAAAAATCTCAGGGCTAGAGACAGATGGGAGAATTTGAGTTAAGAAACAAAACAGAATTAGACTGGGCATTGGTAAGTAAGAATAAGTCTCCATGTGATTACCTGGGAGCTGGGATGCAGGCCCTCGGCCTCCCAAAAACAATAAAACCAACCTACACTGTTGACATTTTTAGAAAGGGTTAAAGGTGAGTGAGAAGAATGAAGCATTCCTAGCCACAGTTTACCAGGAACTATCCAATCACAAACCCAGCAGCACAGCTTCCGTTCAAACAAGGTCAGGCTGGAGCCCATGGCCCATTCTCTTGACAAATGTCCCTCATTGGCAGTTGGTACCACCATGCTTGAAAAGGGGGAATCTCCTAATCCCTACTGCCACCAACTGCTGGGAGTCCAGGAGTATTAACCCAAAGCTACTCTCTACTGTCTAGGCTTGTTAAAAAACTGGTCCCCTGAGTCGGATAATTGAGGCCCATTTCTCTGTGCATCAGAAAGAGAAAACTATGAGGCATTAGCGGGAAAAGGGGAGTGGGTTTATTCATAGTTCTGTCTAGAACTAGGGAGAGAAACTTTCTTAGACTCTATCCACTGTTCTCATACTGGCAATTTTATAGGAAACCTGGAACAAAAACCACCAAACAGACAAGTGTAGATTTAGCTGTGAGAAAAACTGTAACTCTGAATGTCCACTAGAGGACACCTCCTCCCAGCTCTTCCCCTGGGCCTGGGGAATCTCCTGGAGAAACTGGAACTTTGGCATTCCCACTGTCAGTCCCTATTACAGAAAACACAGTCATCTAGTCATCTAGTGCAGTCAAAGGACAGCGGCCAGGGATGAGCCTCCTAACCCTAATCTGGTCCTGATTTTCCTCAATCCACCTCAGAACCATGATCATTTCTGATCCCAGCATGGCCTTGCCTGGTCACAGAAGGGAAATAGAAGACTAAAACAACTTCTGCAGATGATGTATTAACAAATATTTATTGATCCTTTTATTGAGCTTCATAAAGCACTGGGAAATTTCCAGAGATGAGAAATGCATTTAGTGAGGAGATGAAACCAATGAAGAGAGCTCTATGGTACAAGAGGTGATGAGAGTTTAGAACTAGGAGCTGAGACTCAGCAGCTCCTGTGTGGCTGGGTAAGTGCTGGGGAAGAAAGCCTGTGTCTGGGCCAGTGACTGGCAAAGCATCTGGTGACTTAAGGAAGACACCAAGTTGGTCTCTGTGTTAAAGGGAGGCAGCAGGACCTGGGTTGTGCCTCTATCCCTTCTGGGGGATCTAAAATTAATTCCGGACATCATCCAGGTCCATGTCCCTGCCATGGTCACATCACTGAGTCTTTGTGTTCAGTGTCCCCTTGTGCTGCTCCACTAGTGACCCGATCCACTGTGAAGTTTTCTGTCTGGCTTCCTCCCAGCTGACAGGTGGCTCATAGCCCAGATCTCGCTGAGCTTTCTTGTAGGAGAAGGTGAACACACTATTTGACAGTGTGACTAAGTGGCGGTTAAATGGAGGCCGGTAGTTGTAGATTGGGCTTAGCAGGAAGCTCACAGTTTCCAGCAGGAAGGCAAGCCAGTAGAGCATGGGCAGAGGAGGGCTCCAACTGGAATCAAGTTGGAAGCCCCAGTCTTTGCTCACAGTGAAGTTTAAATCATCATAGCTTTGGTGAGGAGTGTCATCTGAGATGTAGTAGAACTGACCTTGGATGCTTGGTGACTTCTTGGGGTCTCTTAGGCCTCTGGCAGCCAGAATGTGTGCCCAGGCTGCATTGCCTACATATACTGGGTTGGCTATAGAGAATTTGCCAGTAACACCCAGAATACCATTATTTTTGAGGGCCCTGACCATTTCGACAGAAAGGAATGGACTTTTATCCCCATAGATGTACATAGGCCTTAAGGCACAAGTGTGCAAAGTCCCACCATTTTTTAGGCTGCACCCATTGACTGCCAGCACTGCCTTCTCAGCCATCTTTTTACTATACGGATAGGGATCAGGCCATATAGTTTCACGTTGTTCTTCCTCATGGCCATTCAGGACGATCTCCTTGTAGGAGTTGGGCCCCGCAACATCAACTGAGCTGGTGTAGATGAAGGCTGGCACACTAGCTTGGACACAGGCTTCCAACAGGTTCTGGGTACCTAATCACAGAGAAAACACTGTCAGTGTCAGGAGATAGATAATTAAGGGGGTTCACCATGTGCACAGCTTCATGATTATTTTCATCTTCTGGCTAACAGCAATCTTCACAGATCAGTGCACATTTCCTGAACTCACAGCTACCTTGCTATGATCTGGGGACAACAGGTAGTTCTAGAGAGCAAGAATCTCTAGGCTCTTGTGTTCACAGCCCTGTGTGTGTTTGCATATATGAATGTATGAAACTGGGTGTCCTTTAGTGTCCAAAGCCCCTAAGGCTTCTTGTTTATCCATTTCGAATGTGACCATGAAATATTTATAATTTTATGTATATAAATTCCTGCATGTGTTTTAGATGTACAAAAGCAGAGGATCATATTCTTTTTAACTAATTAAAACTATTTTAACGAGAATAGCTCTTTTTCACTAAGAATTGTTAAAGAATTAACATCATCCAAACTCAAATACAGTTGTTTACAGGTGATAATATGTTACATAGACATCTCATAGCTACAGATTTTTTTTTGTCATTTGATGAGAATAAAACTGTCTAAGGACAACTAGTCTAAGTCAGAAAGCCGGGCGGTGGTGGCACACGCCTTTAATCCCAGCAGTCGGGAGGCAGAGCCAGGTGGATCTTTGTGAGTTCGAGGCCAGCCTGGTCTACAGGCGAGATCCAGGAAAGGCACAAAGCTACACAGAGAAACCCTGTCTCGGAAAAAAAAGGGGGGGAGCAAATGATTATTGGGTTTGGGGAGAAGTGGAGACACAACTGTTTTCCTGAGTGCATACACAATGGTAAACACTCTTGGTTCCATCTATGACTTTATTGACTTAGTTGTACAAAGCAGAAGTGATAAATACTCCTTCCAGTTTTCACCTTAGATCCCAGCACTGAATGACCTCATCTGTTCCTCTTGGTAGAAAACTAAAAGGGACTGTGTGTTCCCTGCTGGGTATTCCTGTCATGGCAGACCCTTTTCAGGCTGGAAGCTCTCTCAGAACTACCAGCATGTAGGTCTTGTCTAGGTCTGACCAAAAGGAGGAAAGTGTGGATGGTTGTCAATTGCCTGGAGTTCAAATCCAATCTCCTTGGCAGGGACCACCATGGAAGAGCTTTCCTTGAAGTTGGAGTGACATAGATGTGACCTCACATCCTAGGCCACACACTTTCTACCTGCTGGGCCTTAGCCCTGAAATCTCCCAGCTGGGTCTGGTGAACACAGCATTAGAATCAGAGCATGGCAGGTCTTCTGCGGTGAGAGAATCCCTTCCTGATCTATTTTGATATTTTCAACCTCCCAACTTTCACCTTCTGTTCAGATACTGTACCTTTAAGATTAATATCGATGATGGTCTGTCTGGGAATAACACCCAAGACATCAATGACAGCAGCAGTATGGATGACAACAGAGATGCCCTGGCAGGCTCTCCTCAGGTACTGGGC
>CABHPQ010139951.1:0-11873 GCA_902168405.1 Peromyscus aztecus | reverse complement strand
ATGGTCCAGCGATGCCAGAAGTAACTTGGATTCATTATACATTTCATTTTGATTTTTGGTCATCATACGTTCAGAGACTTTTCAATGTTACCAGTTGTTTTTATATCCCAGCCTTCAGCATGACCCCACATGGGCTTGGGTCCAACAGTTTAAGAAGCTGGGCTTTTGGTGATGTTCTTGAGGGTCTGTGTCTACGAAGTGCATCCATACTGGGACCTTAAGCCAGGGGAAGGAATAAGTGTGTCTTGCCTGTGGTAGTTATGGAAGCAAGATATGAACTACTGAAGTCAGGGTGTGGACTTATGCTGTATTTTCCAAAATTAGATTTATTGATATTTCTGGGCCACATGCTCTTCTAATGCCTTGCCTCAACTTTTCAAGGGATGCAGTTTATTTCCCCTCTGCTAGAACGTGAGTTGGACTTTCACTGATAGAATAAGAATTAACACTGTATGACTTTTAAGGATATATCAAGAAAGACAGTGTTGCTTCTTCCTGGCTGTCTCAGGATGTTACCTGGGAAGCAGCCACCAGCTGCTTCGACAGTGTGAGGAAGGTGATATAGGTCCTCTGCTACCAGCTAAGGTCTAGATACAGACAATGTTGGTGATTGAACTCTTGTGTTAATGCCTAGCCTCCTTTCTTACCACCTGACGACAAGAGGAGCAAAGATGCCTCTTAGAATGTATCCAAATATTGTTTCTTCCATGTAGCCATGTACTAACTAAAACAACTAATTGAAATTTTTAGCTTATTCTTTAAGTTTTGGTAATAAAGTTTGTACTGGCTTCTTAAATGAGTTGGGAAACATTTCACTTTTATTTGGCCTGAAATAATTTAAGTAACATTGTATTACTTTAAAATCACATTGTATCCTCTAAACTTCAGGGGGCATGTGCCTGTAATCTCAGCACTCAGGAAGTTGAAGCTGGAGGATTGCAACTTTAGTAAGAGGGTTTAAAAAAAATCAATACTATTTCCATTGATTTCTTGATGAGTTTTTGATTTTTCGCTTGGGGGGGGGGGGCTCGCCACCCAGCTCCCAAATAAATCATAGATGGAGGCTTATTCTTAATTATGAATGCCTAGCCTTAGTTTGGCTTGTTTCTTGCTAGCTTTTCTTATCTTTAATTATCCCCATCTGTCTTTTGCCTCTGGGCTTTTACCTTTCTCTATTTCTGTATACCTTTCTTTCTTACTCCGTTGCTGGTTGTGTTTCTGGCCCCTGATGTCCTCCTCCTTCTCTCGCTCCTAGATCTTTCCTCTCCCAGATTTCTCCTTCTATTAATTCTTTCTGCCTGCCAGCCCCGCCTATCCTTTCTCCTGCCTTGCTATTGGCCATTCAGCTCTTTATTGAACCATCAGGTGTTCTAGACAGGCATAGTAGCACAGTTTCACAGAGTTAAACAAATGCCACAGAAACCAAAGTAATACACCTTAAAATAATATTCCTCATCAAGCTGGAGAGATGACTCAGTGGTTAAGTCTCTTGATGCTCCTGCAGAAGATCAGGGTTCAGTTGCCAGCACCTCTGTGGGGCAGCTCACAACTGCCTGTAACTTCAGCTCTAGGGAATTAAACACCCTCTTTTGCCATCTTTGGGCATTGGCGTGTGTGTGTGTGTGTGTGTGTGTGTGTGTGTGTGTGTGTGTGTGTGAATGCACGTGTGTGTGTGTGTGTGTGTGTGTGCGTATGCTCACAAATAAAATGTTAAAAAAGACAAAAAGTTAGAACTGAAGTTCTAAGTATATTACTTTTGTTGTTTGAAATAATAATCACCTTTCCAATCTCTTTTTTGATAATTGGCCATTTTGAGATTTGTTCCTAGCTTAATTTGGCATATATATATATATATATATATATATTTATTTTCTTATTAAATTATATATTTCTTTTTATTCCTAGTCTTTCCAGTGGTTTTTTCCTCTTAACTTTTCAAACAGGATCACAAGAAATTGTTAGAATTCTTTGTTCTTTCTGCTGCCCCCACTCACACATCAACAGTTAGATCTATTATCTTTATTTGCTCTCTCTTCAAATTTTCCTTTAATTTTGTTCCTTCTTAAAAAGAGCTTAAACAGAAGGCATATGCAGGTTTAGCGACTTTGCTTCATAATGAAAGCATTTAGGAATATAATATTTACCTAACTCTGGGTGTTACGTGTTCTGTAATTTTTTAAAATAAAAATCATTAATTTTTCCATTGATTTCTTGATGAGTTTTTGATTTCTCGCTTTGAACAGGAATTGGTTTTCAAACCATTAAAATCTCTCAAGTCATTTGCCAATCATTTATTCATAAAATTGAATTATAGTCAGTGAATTATAGTCAGTGGCCTGTTAAATGTTTATCCTAAAATATTTATTATAATTTGCTTTGTGGAAAGTTTTATTAAAAACATAGTTTTGTCTTTGAACTTAAAAGTCTATACATCAGCCGGGCGTTGGTGGCGCACGCCTTTAATCCCAGCACTCGGGAGGCAGAGGCAGGCGGATCTCTGTGAGTTCGAGGCCAGCCTGGTCTCCCAAGCGAGTTCCAGGAAAGGCGCAAAGCTACACAGAGAAACCCTGTCTCGAAAAACCAAAAAAAAAAAAAAAGTCTATACATCGATTAAAAAACAGTCAGTGTAGATAAACTTAGGAAGACCCAGCCTGGGGACCTGTCTGAATTTGTGAGTTAGAGAATTTAGGAGGGAGAAATATCTAAAAGCTGAGCACACCACACAGAGAGAAACAAATTACCACAGCTATTTAATTAAGGATTCATTTTCCCATATCCATTCTGCGAAACTTTTCAGAGCTTACAAATCATCACAATAATGGTATGAACCAAGGAAGCAGAAAACAGAATTAGGTAAATGGAAACAATGCAAAAGAGAGTCAAGAAAAGGAGCTGTAGGCTTGGAAGTCAGCCAGTCCACACAGAAACATGTAAGGCTCACGGAGAGCCATTGGGGAGATGAATGGATGGAACACCTTGTGAGTTTGAGAGTTTAGAGAATAGATTTACATAAGTTTTGGAGTACTTGGTGAATAAATTAATGTTAAGCAATAGAAGAATAAGAAAATAGAGTTCTCGAGTCTAGAGAAAATAGCTATCATAAGCAATACACATTTAATAATTAACATAGTCATTATAAATAACAGGAATCAATCAAAATAATGCATATTGATTTATCATAACATGATCAAATGATACTAGATGTTAAGGAAACCCAAGTGTGTACGTGTATGGTGAGACTGGTAGTTATATGCTAAAGACAAAGAAAATTCTCCTCTTTTGTAATAACACTAGTAAATAATGAATGTAACTAAGTTAGTAAAAATATGAAACTGTAAAAATGTTATTTAGAGATTGAGGACAAAATCCAGTAACTAGCAAAAAGATTTGAAAGCAGTTCAGGAGTAAGAAGTTTCCTATGTGTGGGAGACTAATGTTTGTGCAATTATGCCAAAAAATAAGCCCAAACTAAATTCAAGCAGAGGCAGATAAATCATGAAAAATGATAGAGACTCAACACAATAGATACAAATAGATACTCGACACAATAGATACAAATAGATACTCGACACAAAATGATAGAGACTCGATAGGGACACAATACTAGAGCTTAGAGGTTAAACAAAAAGAAAAGAATCTGGGAGTTAAGGTGGCCACTCAGTGAAGTGCTTGCCATACAAGCAGGAACACCAGAGCTCGATCCCCAGAAACCATGTAAAAAGTATGACACGGTGCTGTGCATTGTAATTCAAGCTCTGGGAAGGTGGAGGCAGGCAGAACCCTGGCACTTACTGGTCAGTAGTCTAGCTTACTTGACAAGTCCCAGGTCCCAGGGAGAGAGTCTGTCTCAGAAAAAAAGGGGAAAATCTTCTGAGGCTCTACATTCATGTGCACACATGCCTACACACACATATGCACTCCTTCTGTGCACATGCACACACATGCACTTGCAACACATGTCTGTGTGTGAGTGTGCGTGTGCACACACACATTAAAAACAGAGAGAAAACAGTAAGCCCTCATTAAAAGAAAGGTACAGATCTGTAGCTTGAAGGGTACCCTACTCCTACACTTAGTGAGAGAAAGCATTTAGTAGGTATATTCGTCTAAAACTGTCAAACTCCTGGGATAGTGACAGCATTGTTTAGGGTTCCACATAGCAACAAGTTACTTGCTGTGTTAGCAACTTTTGTTTCTCAGTGGCAAAATGCCTGAGAAAACAGTTTAAGTGAGGAAGAAATTATCTGGCTCATGGTTTCAGGCTGTAGTAAGTTGGCTCCATTGCTTCCGGGCGCATGCACGGTGAAGCAGAACACCATGTCTGGCAGCATGTGGTGAGCAAAATGGCTCAGGTCATGGCAGATAGGAGCCAGATAGGCAGAGCGAGGCAGAGAGGAAAGGGGCTAGGGACAAGGTACACCTTCTGAAGGTCTGTCCCAAGTGACTGGAAACTTCTTACAACCAGGTGCCTCCTTCTCATAGTCCACAACAGCTGCAAAAGGCAAGAGAATTAGACAGACAGTGAACTTTCTCTGTGCAGCTCTGGAGACTAGAAGATGGTGTCATGGAGATGGTGCAATGGTGCCAACGGCCAGAAAATTATACTATGGAACTCTATAACAAGGTTAGGCCACCAGTCACCTCTCAGGGACAATGCTATTTGCATATGTGACTCAGAATTGTAGAAGCTTTGAGGAAACAGGATAACCGTCAAATGGGGTTGAGTAACTAGTGTAGAATACATGAAGATGAAAAAGAGGAAACAGCTGTAAAGAATGAACTGGGCAGTGTACACTGTTTTAAGTCTCTGGTTAATGATTGACCATTAGCAAATGCTTATTGCAAATTCTAAAGGAGTAATTTTTCCCCTCATCCTCCATTTTGAACTTTCAAGCAGAAAATAAGCAACTAAATAGTTAAAAATGGAAAGACTTTCACCTACATTCAATAATTTCTCTTTCAGGGTTTTTCTTTTAACTCTACAGTACTACTTTAGAAATGGCCCGTTCCAGGGCAAGAAAAGTAGAAGATGACTCTCAGTTGTTCTCATGTGACAGACAGAAAGAAAATGCTCAAAGATGAATGGGGCCTGCCAAAGGGACAGCAAGTGCATTCATTGGAGATTTATCGGGGCTTGCTCTTCAGAGGGAAAAAAAAAACTCAAAGGAGCATAACAAGTCAGGACTGGCAAAGGGAGAAACGGAAGTATGCCATAGGCCTCCTGCATGGGGAGCTATGGATGAGCATTCCAAGTTGTTCTGAACAGAGGCAAGGGGGCCAGGCTCTGGTGTCCCTCATGGACTGGCCACTGGATGTGAACCTCTCTTAAAGAGGGGACTTAACCTTGGGTGTAGAAGCTCCTTTTGATGGAGGACACCTTCTGGGACAGTATAAATTGTGAGCTTTCACACAATATTTTTGTCGCCAAGGAAGAGTCTCCTAGAGAGTATACTCAACGATTATTGCCCCATCTACCTGTTTCACATAATATATTCACTGCATCTGGAACAGATTCCCCCAAGATTCTGCTTGATCTGCTTTTGTTTCCCATAGTTACAATGAAATACTGGAGGCATGGTAATTTATAAATTATAAAAAGATGTTCATTTTTGGTTCATGGTTCTGGAATCCAGGGTCAAGAGGGCTAGGCAGTCCTGGCTTGTTGACAGAACCCTGGGGTACCACAGAGGACCATGTGGCATGGGACAGGTGCACATGTGCTTCTGTCTAGCCTCTCACCCTCTTACTACCAAGTCACCAGGATTTAATCCTGGGTGATCCACTCTGATTTATCCAAAAACAATTGCTTTTCTATGACCTCTTTCTAAACAGTATAGTATATTAACTTTCCACACATTGTGTGTGCATGCATATGTTCAAGTGAACATTTAAGTGTGTGTGTGTGTGTGTGTGTGTGTGTGTGTGTGTGTGTGTGCATGTGCATATAGAGGACAGGGGACTCCAGTCTTGGTTGTTACCCAGATGCTGTCCACCTCTTTTTAAATTTATTGTTTTTGAGCCAGGACTTCCCATTGGCTCGGAGATTGTAGTTTAGTTTAGGTGGCTGGCTAGTGAGTCCCAGGGATCTATCTGCCTTTGCCTGCCCAGGTTTGAGATTATGAACACGTTACCATGCCTGGCTTTTTTATTCACAAGGAGTCTAGGGATGGATCTCAGATTCTCATGTTTATGTGCAAGCACTTCACTGAGTGGCCATTTTTTCACCCCAGTTTCTAAAGCCTTAATATCTCATAATGGAGATTAGATTTTAACCCAGGAAGCACTGGGATGTGGCACTCAAACCATATTCAAACCATAGCAGTCTCTTTCTGGAAATACAAGTGGAAGTTAAGGATTCATTTCAGTCCTTTTCACTACAGGTGGTCTTGGGGCCATGAGTAGTACTTGTTATCTATGTCTGTGGATTGTAGGATTGTCTTTGCTTTTATTTCTACTGGTCCAGGCGACTCACATGTTGGGTCACTGAGTCCACTGTTATCTTTCCAAAGACTCTGTTGATTTTGTTCATTTGTTGTCAAAACCAGGTGAAAGCTGGGCAAAATCCCAGCATTTTGGAGACAGAAGCAGGCAGATCTCTGTGAGTTTGAGGCCAACCTTTTCTAGTGACCTCCTGGCCAGCCAGGACTACCTAGTTTAAAAAAAAATGGGCAAAAAGAGTATGGTGAGATATCCTTTGTATCCATCTTCATGTGACAAATACTATGTTTATCAGCTAGATGATAAAAATGTTTTTTTTTTTTTTTCTGCACTTACTGTGTGACAGAGCCCTACCTCTTTCTAATGATCAAGGCTATTTATCTGGACTAAATGGTGGTGACTGAGTCACTTATTGTCTGGTTTCTTGGCCCTGGTTCTTGACTGTTTTCCTTGGTGGGATTGATTAGGATTCATTCATGGGGAAAGAAATAGAAGTTAAGTGGGTTTCTGAGAATGACAGCTGCTGGGGCCGCTCATGCTTCTCCTGTTCCTTTCCTGGCTGCATGTGTTTTCTCTGTTGCAGAAGTGGTCACTCTATTATGGTTATTGCTTTGGGTTCTCACTTTGTCTTGGAGAACGGCTCTGTGTTCTCATATAGTATCTCCTGGGAGGTGCCTTGCCAGCTGCCAGAATGTTCTTTCATTGCTCTGCCATGCTGGCATCTTCTGAACGGCCGTGTGTGATGGGACCAGTGGGGCCTATGTTCAGGTACTCACATCTCCCTTGCTATCAATAGCATCTCTTGAGCTGAGGCAAGGTTATATGAGATGTGGTTAAAGTGAACTAGTATGTTTCCAGATAGCAGTGTTGATTAAGGCTCTGTAGGCTGGAAAGGCACCTTCATATTGTAGTGTGTCCTGATTTTTGTCAGGATAAACCACTGCCCCTTCCAGGGTGGGAAGATGTCCAGTGTAATACATTTCTCACTAACTGTGTGATCTCTTTGAAGGAATGTGTCATGTTGGATTCTGAGTTTGGGTGCTAAGTTACTGGTAGGGTGGCTAATCTGACATAGGAGGAACTAATCCATCTTTCCTGAGAGGGGCTCATACTGTTTGAGTCCTTGCTTAGATTTCATCTCTATAATCATGGCTGTATTGTCCTTTAGGCTGGCACTAAGGTGGCTAATGACAGAAATGGATGATGTCCGTTGGTTAGTATTCTGTATTCTTCATTGCTTGGTGCCTTTCTTTGGAGGATGTTCTCTGATGAATGTGAACCTGTGATAAAACGATCCTCTTACTTTGTATTTGCCTCCATGGGCGATCCTCATGTCCCAGAGAAATTAGTTAAGAAGGCTGCAATTAGGTCAGAGTGAAGGCTCTGAGCTAGCAGAGTATTAGTGAGAATGTACATAAATAATAGCTGTGTGGAACGGTATGCCAGGTTTGTGACATTTTGGAGATTCTAAAGTTTCTGACCTGACTAGATGGATCATAGATGCATTTTATTTTGTGATCTATTTTTTTTGATATAGGGTATCAATATGTTGCTGTGGGTAGCCTTGAACTCATGATCTTCTTGTCTCAGTCTGCTGAAGTGCTAAGATTATAGGTGAATACCACCAAGTAAGGCTAAAGATCATTTTAACTGAGACGAAGAATTTAGGGGACAGTCACTGTAGGTTGGAGAGATGTGGTTTCAACCAGCAGATTGTTAGAAATGTTGATAAGAAACTCAAGAATTGGGTCAGATTTAGAGACAGACGCGTATAAGCCTGTTTGTCTTACAACTCTTACACGTGAGGGAAATTTGTTACTGCTGCTCTAAGTCACCCATCATAATTTTCAGACCGCTGGAGCATTGGAAACATGGGAGGTAAAAAAAAGAAATAACAGCAGAAACATACAGGGATTTAATCAGGTTTGAAATTTAGCCTCATAAGATAATGTGTAAGCGTTTGCTTTCATGGGTGTCTGGTGGCTGCTCAGAGTCTCAGATAGCTTCCATCCCTCAGATGGCATCTGGGGTTGTGGTATAAGACACTTTCTTTGACTTTATGGCTGGAGAGAGGCGAGATTCTCAAATTTGCATACTGTCCCAAGGCTCCTCTGGTTGCCATGGTGACGTCTTTTGCTGCTTGCTCTTCTCCCTGCAGCATTTAGATTGCTAGATCCCCCCCCCACCCCCCAGTTTTGACAGAGCCCAGTCATGATTCCTAGCTTTCAAGGCCCCTGGCTTTTGAGAGACCCATGTGATCTGGCTGTGAGGTAGGGCCAGCTCAGGCTAGGGGGCTTCCCTAGAGGGCTGGCACTCCACACAGAAACCTCAACTGGCAAGCTCTTTAGCTAGATGCTGTGGGCTGATAGACACCAGCCAAGAGGAAGCTCACTTCTTATTGCCTTCTAATGACAAGGATCAGTTGTAAAGCTTATTTAGACAACTTTTTGCTTCTTTCCCTTTTGATTTGTTTAGTCTGTCATTTCCCACCCTTCCTCCTCGAACAGATAGGCACGCCGGAATATTAGCTCTTGATAACAGGGATGGTGTCAGTCTCGTTCACCACAGAATCCTAAGCTCTAAGGAGGCGCTTGTCACACTATTGGCCTCGAATAAGTTTTTTTGCCAAATCAGTCAAGGAAGGAAGGATAAAAATAATAAATGAACTCTCCAGGGAAGAATGTGTCAGGAGAGAATGAAACGAGTGCTAAGCTGCCTTGCAAATCTCCCTTCCATTTCAGATGGAGAGGGCAGAAGTGGATGCAGGGAAGGAACTGAGAAGAACTCTAATTCAAGAGGAATGTGAAGTTTCGGACCTGCTGTGTCTATACATCAAAGGCAGCCACTGTTCCCCAAAGCTCCAGAAACTGAGCAGGAATAGCTGAATAGAGCAAAATTGAAGTTATTAACTTGGGGATCATGATAGGAACCCAGAAAAGTGGAGATGTCACAGAATTATGCCATAAATGGATAAAAGAATGATGGTACCAGGTGTGTGTGTGTGTGTGTGTGTGTGTGTGTGTGTGTGTGTGTGTGAATGTGAGATGTGTGTATTTGTGAGTGTGTTTTGTGAGTGGATGTGTATGTGTGTATGTGAGAGCATATGAATGTGTGTGTATGTGTGAATGTGAGATATGTGTGTTTATGAGTGTGTGTGTGTGTGTGTGTGTGTGTGTTTTAAATGAAGGTTGGTGGTAAAGGGAAGAAGAAATTAGGATATATCCCTGGACTCCTCAGAAACATGACTCATTGAGGATTTTACTTCCCAAGACAGAAGAAAATTGGTGTGTCACCATTATACAGAGTAGGAATAGTGGAGGGGAAAGGAAGAGGATTGTAGGGGATGGTTTATGAATCAGAGTCTCAGAACTTAACTGGGAATGGATGAGAGTCTCCTTAGGAAATGGGAAGAACAGACAGCAGAGACTGAGGCAGATGGGAAGAACATGGAAGACTCCACCTCAGATTTTGCTCAGTTGAACTAGGTGTTCCAGGCTGTCTGCTAAGAGCTCATTGTCCAGAGACTGCGACCACTGCCTTGATGAACGTGTTGCCTCACGAGGTTTGGCTTCCTATCTCCTACGTTTCCTGTCCACCACCTTTGTCTGTTACTTGACCACTGTGCATGGTCTTGTTCTCTGGAGTACCTTTCCAGTGGCTCCAGGAAAGAGAACACGTTAGCCCTAATTGCTTAAATCAGGCAGGGGTATTCTTTTGAAGCTCGCATGTCTTTTGTATACTGGGAAATCAGATTTAAGAGAAGCCAGGAGGCCCTAATGTTCACTAGGCTCAACATGGGGATTCCAGTAGATTACAGCTTCAATCCTATTTGTGATCCTGCATCATGTAAATGATATGAATAATTCAAATAATACACCTCTAAGATTCCTTTGAGTCCTAATGATATTGATGCATTATCAAATAAATTTACTTAACCTGTTTCCTCTGAAAGCTGACAGCAGACTATATCAATATTTTGCTTTTGAGTCTCTTGTGATACTTAAGAGTTTATAAACTGTATGCTGATAGTGGCCGGGAGATGACTCAGTTGGTAGTGTTTGCCTTGTAAGCACCAGGACCTGACTTCTACTCCCTGAACCCATGTAGAACAAGAGCTGGCATGATGGTATTCCTCGAGAATCTCAGGGCAAAAGAGGACGAGACAGACAGAGAGATTTCTAGGGCTCACTGACTGGCCTTGTTTACTTGGCAAGCATCAGACTACTGAGAAGACAAGCTTGCAGAAAGACACCTAATGTTGTGCTCTGGTCTCTATCAGCACACACACGCACATCAGCACTTGAACCAGGACACACACCTGTGCTTGAACCAGCACACACACAGTTGTATGCTAATAGAAAAAGTCAGCAAAGACGAGTCCACATTTGTTCTTTATTCTGAGTTCATGTATAGGGATTTTGTAAGATGTAGTACTGGACAAAAGCCACTGCATACATAAGGTGATTTCTATTTTCCTTTTTTTGGGGGAGGGGGTGTTTTCTTGCCTGTTTTCTAAAGAGAAAAATAAAGAAAAGTTGTGGAGTTGGGTGAGTGGGAAGTCAGAAGGATCTTGTAGGTGTTGGGGAAGGGAAAACTGTGATGAAAATCTATTGTATGAATTTTTTTTTCAATAAAAAAAGAGAAAAGTGCCAGGGGGTGGTGGTACATGACTTTAATCCCAGCACTCAGGAGGCAGAGGCAGGTGGGTCTCTTGAGTTTGAGGCCAGCCTGGCCCACTGAGCGAGTTCTAGGACAGCCAGGGCTACACAGAGAAACCCTATCTTGAAAAACAAACAAACAAACAAACAAACAAACAAAGTTAATTTATCATTTTATTGATAAAAGTTTGTATAACTACTTAAACTCTTTGATTCACTGTTATTCATTTTTTTAACTTATTAGATACTTTTTAGTCAATTACCATATGCATGTTTTGTGGAGATGCTGGGGATATATATGCAGAAAAAATACAATCTTAGAATATCAAGGAGTTTATGAATGACCTAGTCATGAGAGGCAGTCATTGTAATAAAATATTGTATGGACTAGAAAGAGCCTTAGACATACTTATATGGAAGTGAGGAAGTCTCCCTGAGTCCAACCCCTAGACAAAGACCTATAGTCAACTAATGTCTGCTGAGAGAGGGGGAATTAGAAACCCCTAACTGGTTACTCAATACAAAGTGACCAGTACTGAAATATCATACACATAAACAAAAAATTGATTCAGTAGGTTGCAGTTATATATATTTGTGAATGAATATATAATACATATGTAAGTAATAATCAAAGAAAAAGCCACCAATTTGAGAGGGAGTGAGGCATGGGAGGGGTTGGAAGGACAAGAGGGGAAGGGAGAAGTGATGCAATTATTTTAATTAAAATATATTTAAAGGAAAAAAGATTGCCATTAGATGATAAAATGGGCAAATCTG
>CABHPQ010139946.1:0-17731 GCA_902168405.1 Peromyscus aztecus | reverse complement strand
TTGTCATGTTTGACATGTGTTTGCCCTCTGAGCCGTCTTACCGGCCCTCACAGGTTACATTCTAAAGGGACAGAGTGAAAAGAAAGTGAACTCACCGTGTGACTTTGAATATGGCTGTGATTTCAGTCTGGAGACGGTGCTGCTTGCATATGATGCCGCTAATGGATGCCTTTATCAACAAGGTGAGGGTGGGGTTGTTCTAACCCCACCCCCGCCCCACATGCTGCCACACTGACCCTGAGCTTTTCCATTTAATCCGTCAGTACTGAGAGACGTGCCCCGGAGATGGCGAGAATTCTCCACCATGGCACGCAAATTGATCTTGACATTTCATTTTTCTTTTTAAGTCTGTGTGGGGAATTTTTGGAAACAGAGCTGCACTGAGCAAGGTTATTGAGTAAAACTTACTATGGCATAACCTTTTCTTTGCCCTTTTCTCATCAGCCCTCCAGGACCACCCAGGTGCTTGAGGGCTCTCCCCCTTGCAGGTATAACAGCCTGCTTATACGGAGGATTAATTATCATAGCTTTCTTCAGACGGATTTAAGTCCAGGTTTTTCTCTGAGGCTACAAGTTTGTGCCTTTACTCTGTCTTACGGGTTACTAAAGAGGAAGAAATATATGTGGCATGTATTGGGTACCCCAAATACTCATCGGGATAAATTTTTCTTTTGTTGTTGTGGAGGAAAAAGGAACCCAACCCATTTAATTCAAAAGGCAAAAGCCGTGTCTAGACTCCACTAGAGGGATGGGCTCTTTTCATTTGCTCGCTCGCTCCAAGTAAACAGTAACTACTTTTCAAGAAGGCACAGAAAGCCGAGGAAGTCGGAGGAACACAGCATGAAATTAAAAGTAAAACTTCAGTGCACCTTTGCCTGCCTGTACAATAGAAAGCTGGGAGGTCTGGCAAGCAGGAGGGAAGGTGGGCAGCATCTCATCCCCCACCCCTTACAGCTTCAGCTGGCACCTAGGAGTGCCAGGTCCTCTGGGAGACGCACTGGAAAACGCCAGCTAGGGTTGGGAGGGGCAATTCTTTCCAGTTCTCACTTCCAGAGACCCTATCAAGGTGTTTTGTCATACCTTAAAACACAAATTAGGAGCCACAAATTATTCCCAAACTATGCTTCCTTCACATTTATTATGTTGATCTTCTTGCTGATAAATGTTTTAAAAAGCAAAATGGGAAATGATCCATTCAACGCACCAGCCCGTTCATAAGGTGCCTCTTTGTACATGGTTTCAGTTGTCTCATTTGGTCAAGAGCATGTAAGTCATTTCTCTAGCGAGTTACATTTAATGTATAAGAAACACTAACGACTCCTTTGGAAACCTGTGACCCACAGTCTCTCCGCCCTCCCTCCACTGAGGAGAGACTTAGTCACCGCATAGTGTTGCAATGGGTGTGACTCACAGAAAGAAGTAGAGAAGCCTTCACACAGAGCTCTGCAGAAGCCTGGACACCTTGAGAGGATCAACTTGCTCCGGGCAGCACTTCCTTCTCCTGGGCACAGCAGGAAGGTGGTAATCAGCTGAGCAAGTCGTCAGCAGCTTCTGCACCCCCAGCCATCTTCAGAGAGGTAACTGGTGATTGTTTGGTCATTTGTCCCTTCGCTTACCATCTCAACCTGAACTGTCTTTAATTTTCCATGCTCTTACAGAATGAATCACGTTGTCTTTCAGCTGTGGTCAACTTTTTTTTTTAATATAGTATGAAAATGATGGGAGCAGAGTCCATCTCATAAAGAAATGATCTCAGTGTGACCCAGAAGGCTGGCTGAAATTCTTCCAGGACTCAGGACTCTGAATAACCTGTAGCATCCTGTAGTCACAACTAAATCCTCTCTGTCCCTCTCCCTCTCTCCCTCCCTCCTTCCCTTCATCCCTCCAACCCTGTTTGACACCAACTGTGACTCTTGGGACTACTGAGAAATTGGAGAGTGCAGAGATCCAAATGCTGTGGGCATCTTAACAGAGCGCCTCGGCGGTGGGAGCAATGCATTGCCAGCTGCAGCCTGATGTGTTTCTCTCCTCCTGCTTTCCCAATATCAACAGTTTCCACGAACACATGTAGACGAACACTAAACTGGAAGAGAAAAATATGGGGAATGAAGAAAGGATATTTCTAAGGTGTATGCACACTCTGATCCTTGGGTTCTGGGTTGTTGGGGGAGAAAAAGAAAGAAAGAAAACAAAAACAAAAAACCCTGCTCAGATAGTCACTCCACATTTTATGATAAAGCGACTTGGTATTCAGATGCCCCCACGAACATTTGATTTGTGGCAGGTGGGGGCAATAACTCTGTAAAGCCCCATGACACCCTCAGCCCAAAGCTTTATTTATCTTAGCGTCACTTGGCACATATTAGATGCTCTGAAACATCCTTGGCCAGACGAAGCACGACCTGAGAATGAAAGGCTCTTTTCTTGTCATTGCTCTGCATCCTTTCACGTTTGAAAATGGTGTCCACTTTTTAAAATCAACCTCAGTGTTTAAACACCAGGAAAATTTGTTGCGTCATACAGTTCAAGAGGCGAGACCCTAATCACAAATGTCACTTTCTCAAGGGGCAGCATTTTAAAACACTAACATTTTCACCTGGAGTAAAGCTAACTGTGGCTGAAAGAAGTACCTTGCTGCACTGATACACACGTCCATTCTATTCTGAACCTTCTTTGAAGTTGTGTGACTAGGAATTATAATAACATACAGCATACAATCCCTTACAGCTGGCAGTTACTATTTTGTGGCCGTAACTAAAGAAACTGTAGATTTAGCAGTGATCCCCAGTGTGCTCTTACTGTCCGGAAGCACACGGCCAAAACAAGAAATGTAAGGGGACCTGGAGTGGTCCATATTCATTAGCCAAGATGCTTTTAGTAAATTGCCTTAATTTAAGAACGTTTTCCTGAGACTTGAGTGGGTTTGTACACCTGGAGAGGCAGGAAAGCTCTGGAAAGCTGCGGAGGACACATACGTGCCCTTCTCCCACCACGCACCCACCGGGTGTGGCGCTGCGCCCTCCCGCAGAGATTACAGTGAAATCTAACTAAGGAAGCACAGCTTCCTCCTGTCATGGGAGGGAACTCGCCATTCCGGGATGCAGAACACCATCTCATCCCGGCTGTGTGTCGTCACCGTGCTCAATATGGTTTTCACCAGATTCTCAACAGGAGTGGTCACTGGCTCCATTTTTTAATCCATTTCAGATTTTTCAGGTACCTGACTTGTATCTTCTTCTTCAAGTGAGTACACTTCCTTACGTGTGTGAGCTCATTTGTATCATCATCAGGCTCTGGTGAAAAGCAGAACAGATGTGTCTGAAAGGCAGCCTTAGGTTTAAAAAAGGAAGAATTTTTACTTCAGTGAAAAGGCACAAAATAAAAATGAGCTCTGAGTAACAAACCATATATGCAATGTCTAAACATAAGAAGCACACGTGTGCCATGGTAGTCATTATTAAGAACACTTGCATAAGAAAACTCACAAAATATTTCAGGCCGCCATCACCAAATGCTCTCTATTTGATGCGCCTTGGCACGGCAACGCGGTTGTCGATCCAGAGACTGCAACAATTGAAGGCAAATAAAGATTTAATAAACTCCCAGTGGTTTCTGAAAGAAAGTCTTCCATGGAATTACGTGGACATGGAAGGAGCTGGCCTGGGAGCAGGAAGCGTCTAGAAAGAGCTTTACTGTCTAACAAGGACTTGCAACGATAGCGTCTATTTTTGTCCCGTCGCCCAGTTCCGACTGGTAGAGGAAGGCAACTGATGGGAGGAAAGTCAAAGGAGTCGATTTTCAGTTTCTTGCTGAGAAACCCAGGAAAAGAAGCCAGAAAGCAGAAGTGGGGCTGCTGTGGAGCACGGTGTTTTCTGACAGCCGCTGACACGTGGTTCCTACGTTAACACTCGACGTGAAGAGGATAGTCGGTCTCCTCTCATGGCTCCTTCTGAATCTGTTGTACGACAGCGAATTTCTGATGAGACATTTCATTCCTCCTAGCGACTGACAACGTGTTCGTTTCCCCACAGCTCTTCCCTCTCCTCTTACACAATTTAAGGTTCCGAGGGGAAAGTCAGTTCAAGAGGTCTTTTAGCAAACGTTCTAATTTGTAATATTCAACCCAACTCCCAAGATATCATGATAATTAAATGAGATATATATTATGAGGCTTATAAGATATGACCCTGAACTTTTTTTTTTTTTTTGGTTTGTTTGTTTTTGTTTTTTCAAGACAGGGTTTCTCTATGTAGTTTTGGTGCCTGTCTTAGATCTCGCTCTGTAGATCAGGCTGGCCTTGAACTCACAGAGATCCGCCTGGCTCTGCCTCCCGAATTTTGAGATCAAAGATGTATGCCACCACCACCCAGTCGACCCTGAACTTTTTCATTGCCTAAATTGGAAGTGGGGACATTGCATGATTGTCCATGTCATTCTCTCCCTTTGTCCTAAAGTTCAGTGATCTCAGAGATCAATCCAAGTATGATCAGAGCCCAGAAGCCAGAGTGGATCCCTTCCTTCTCTCCCTTCCATTCTTCCTATTGCTCTTCTGCTTAAGGCCACGCATCACACACAGCACAGAGGTGGTAAAGAATTGGGTACACAGCCTAGGTGCCAGAGCCCAGTGGGAATGAGTACAGCCCAGGTGGGATCAGAGGGGTCTGTCCCAGAGTCACCTCCACACCATAGCTTGTACTTGAACCAATCAGCCTGCATTTCTGAATTCACCTCTTCTCTATAGAGATTTATTTATTTATTTTGGGGTTTTTGAGGAAGGCTCTCACGATGTCACCTAGACTGGCCTCTTCCTCCTATCTTTGCCCTCTGAGCGCCGAGATTATAGACATGAGTTATGACACCCAGCACAAAAGGAAATAATTTTATCATGAAGTTTAAGATAAGTATTTATAGGTTCAGGCAACAGCCTAGAACAGGGTCTTTTAAACTTTTCCCAATTTTGGCCCCTTTGCATCCAAGTAATATAGATCTATATAGTCCCAGATATATCGATCTGTAAAATGGGCGTACAAAGCAAACACATATTGACAAACCAGAAAGAAAATTATTTTGAAGCAATTCTCTTGGGTACACATAATTTTACCAGTTATTGAAGATGAAAACAAATTTGTATGCTGATGGTGGGTGTGCTTGGTTATTTAAAAATAAGGAACTATGTCTTATCTAAATATTTGATACTACAGGACATAGCAACTTCAACATTTTTCAGAGCTGACTGACATTTTGATTTTTGATTGTGAATACTGAGAATGTCATTTGGCATAAATATGTAGTGCAAAAATAGCAGAAACTTATTTAAGGCCATTTCAGAATTGCTGAAATTTTTGTCCTAATCCCAAGCCCAAATTCATTTAATGATTTTTTTTAATGAAATTCAAGCCAGCAACTCAAACAGTAATTTTTTTAAAAGGACTTACTTATTTTATTTTTGTATGTATGAGTGTTTTCCCTGAATGTATACATGAATACCTGGTACTTTTGGAAGCCAGAAGAAGGTGCCAGATCATCTGGAAGTTGAAAGCCACTATATGGGTACTGGGAGCCAAACTCATGTCCTCTACAAGAGCAGCTAGTGCTCTTATCCACTGAGCCATGGCGCCATCCCTTCAAATAGTAATTTTTTTAAAGTCAAATGGTCTACCACAGTACAATCCAAAGGCATACCAATGTGACATTTACATGAGAAAGAATGACCGTAAGAAAATATTAAGCCCATGCTTTCTGTGATTTAACTATTACATTCCAAAGAGCAGAAAAATCTCCTACATATACTAAAAATTCTGCACATCTTCACATACAACAGTCTGGAATCTGAGCCAGGGTTTTTAAGGCAGCATTGGCTGGCACTGCACGCACAAGGCGAAGTGTGTGTGCTGAGTTCAGAATCGCAGCTGCAGTGAAGTCGTTCCATGGAACAGGGACAAGTGTGGGTGGCCCCAGCAACCTTGGATCCACTATGGTTTTGAAATAATTTTTAGTCATTGCCAATTCAAAACCCTTTTATTATTGTCAAGGTTTTTTTTTTTAAATCCCACATTTAGTTACATGACCCCATATTGGGTCTTTATCCATGGTTTAAAACACTGTGGCACTCAGTCAACCACAGCCATCACTCACACTTGTATCTGACCTTATTAACCAGAAATCTGAGGACCATGGATTTCCTAGGAGCACTTGCCAAACTCTAGAGGGTCAGTTTGCTACCCAGCACAAGCTGTCATGGCCCCAACTCAAAGGCTTAGTCAGAATCCAGGCCTTACAAATGTTGTGAGTGCTAATGTGGTCATTTCTAAATCTACAAATGGTATTATGCATAATTTGGTCTTTTGGATGCTTTCTATCCTCAGAGTAAGAGAAGTAGATATTTTTTAAATTGCAAAAATGAGTGCTTGCCAAAGCAGGATATGAGTAATTTTATAAGGAACGAAACCTCTCCATTAAAGTCATTAAAAAAATATAAATAGTCATCGAGGAGACATCACTAAGAAAGGGATGACTGGATTTCCAGATAAGTGGTCCTGGATACAGTGACACTCTGGACCTTCAGAAAAGAACCTCTGTGCCAGCAGTTCTCAAGTGTGAGCAATTTTGTCTCCTAAGGGACATTTAGCAATGTCCCTTAGCACTTCTTTATCAGAAGTGTCTCTGACATTTAGTGGGTAGAAGCCAAGGATGCCGCTAAGGATGCTGTAATACACTAGCCAGACCTCACATTGTTAATTACGGAGTCCAAAAATATCAAAAGGACTGTGATTGCAAAGCTTGTGCGTACATACGAGCAACAGACAGAGCAGTCCTTTCAGGCAGGGAAGGTGGCTGGTTCCTCCCGTGTAACAGGCATTAAACTATGTTAGTTCACCCGTTAACTCTCTGACAAAAATGTCCTGTAACTAACTGTTCTACCACTGGGAAAAGCCTAGAGAAGATGAGTAAATTGCTCCCAGTTCTCCGGGGTCTGAACTCCTGAACATTGCTCTAATGCTGGAGGCCAAGGGAACAGTTTGTTGTGAGATAAATGGAAAGATATAACAGATAAGCACCTGAAGCGCCTGAGGTCAGTGCCCCCCTGCTAAGTCGCTGGCATCGGGGAACTGCAGAGGAATGGCCAGAGTTCGTGGAGAGTGGTCGAAGCAGTCCTGTTAGCTGTGGTTATTTATTTACTTCTCAGGTGAGCTGACTGACGGACTGTCAATCCCTTGCTCTACACAGGTCATGTCCTGAAAGTCCTGACCTGGGACTGTTGTTCATGGACGGTTTCTTGGCCAAAGCACTACTGGGGGTCAAAGATAACATGTTGGTTTGTTACTGACCTAGTCCAATGACCTAGAAGAACACAAAATGCAGAAACTAATTGGTAAAGGAAGAACTAATGCTTTTAGATAATAATAAGGACAGGTTTCACAAATCAATGATCCTCAAGCAGAGTTAGAAGTCCCTAGGATTCAAGCTACTGGCTGTGACACCAACCTCTGTGATGTCCATCAGCCCAGAGGGCCGCACCATGACAATGCATTTTTAGAGGGCACATCCTTAATGACTAAAAAGTTCCCTCTCTGCTTCTTGTCACCAAGAAAAACTCTGTGTAGGGAGGAGGTCAAGTGGGAAGTAGAGAAGATGAAGCAGAGCTGCTTAGGTTTGAGGTTTTAGCAGTTGTGAAAATAGGCTTTCCAAAGGATAGAAGGCAGGCGACCCAGGTCACTTCAAAATCCTGGCATTTTGTTCTGTACCTAGAACCCAGCACAGTTCAAGGAAGTCTTCATGGGAGAGGGAGGGGCTTCACTCATATGGGGAGATTGACTCCAGGGCCCCCTCATACATGGTCATCTAATTCTGCATTCTCAGATCTCTTGTGGAAAATGTTGTGGTGTTTTTGTGTGACCTGGCATCTTTCTGCACACTTTAAATCACCTCTAGACCATTTGTAATACCTAGTGTGAATGCTGTGTAAATAGTTACACTGTTGTTCAGAGGGAAAGAACAATGGAAAAGTCTATGTGTTCAACTGAGTTTCAGTTTCTAAAACTACTCAGATCTGAAGTTGGTTGAATCCATGGGTATAATTTCACACTTACAAAAAGGTTAAAAGAATGGTACAATTTAGAGTTCCTAAACATTATCATTTTACCACGTTTTTACTCTCACTTTTTATATATATGTACAAGTTTTTGTTTACATTATATACAATAACTTTGTATTTGTTTTATTGGATTTTTTTGTTTTGTTTTGTTTTGCTTTTGAGACAAGGTCTTACTATGTAGCTCTGGCTGGCCTGGAACTCACTATGTAGACCAACCTGGCTTTGAACTCACACAGAACTGCCTGTGTCTACCTCCTGAGTGCTGGGATTAAAGACCTGTGCCCCCAGACATAGCCTGAACTTTTTGAAAGCAAATTGAAGACAAAACGCACCTTAATCTTTGAATAGTTCTATATAAATTATTGAAAAAGCAGGACATTTTTCCACAATATGATTTTCAAAGTAAAATTGATCAAGGTTACAGATGTTTTTCAAGTTCCATTAGTTAATGTAGTGATGTTATTTCTGAGAAAGGGAAAAATGTTTACCAGCCTGCCATTATGTGTCGCATTTTACTATCTCGTCAACTTGGCATCCTTGGTCCCTTTTTCCTTCATGACTGGTGTTCTGAAGAGCACAGGGCACACCTTCTGCAGAACTGGAAGATGGTTTGTCTGTGCATGATTAGCTGGGATTTGTGCGGAGAGCCCTGCTTATTGGTTTGCTCCCTGACTAAGAATACCAACTGATAACACTTTGTTCAAGTGATCTCTCGGATTTCTTCACTGTGAAATCACCATTGTCCTCTTTTCACTTAGTAATTGTCTTTGGGGACATCCTTGAGTTTCCGTACTGTCATTCTAACATCCATTGATAACTCTTGCCTGAAACAATTGTTACTGTGTCGGCAGCTAATACTGATTTTCTAACTGCATTCTTCCTTTGACACTTATCAGTTGGCACGACTTCCCTTTCCTTATATAGTTACTTATTGATACTAATTAAAATGACTAAGCTCATATCATAGTCAATGACTTAGGATCCATTATGATCATTATTTGCATTGATGCTCAATTGTGTCATAGTTAGCGGGTAAAGATCCTTCCAATTGGTTCTTAATGTGTTTTTGATATGTGCCCAACATTCTTTGAACGCTTTCTTTCTTTGTAGCATAAGACACTCCAGGATCATTTATACTTCCCCAGACTAGTTTAATCCTCATATTGGCTTCTCCAAAGATTATAATGTTGAGAAAATGGGCTCTGGGGCCTTGGTCCATTCATTGTTCTTAGGTTTCCCTTATACTTTATCAGGTAGATCTAGGTAGATCATTGTCCATTTATTTATATATCTATGTACACATATTCAAGACCATCAGTTGATGCTAGGTCTTCTCTCTAATTCAACTCCACAGGGCCCATGCCAGCATCCCCTCCCTTTCCAGCTTTGCAGCTCCTCTCTTTGAGGATGTAAAACCTGACATCTATCAACCATATGTAGTTACTCATTTCCTCAGTCAAGTAATGTGAAGTTCGAGGATTGTCTGTTGTCTAGTTATGGTGAAGGCATGGATTTCATGTGATTTTACTTGTTTGTGTTGAAACACATGTATTTGTGGTGAAGATACTCTAGAAAATTTTGATTTACATGGCTGTAAGTATAAATACTTTTCAATACATGAATTAAAATACATATAGGCTTTTAAAGGAAGCCTGCTATGCTGATATACACCAAAGATATTTAAAATGCATTTCATTAACATATAGTAGTACCATGGAAGCAAGAACAATAATCATGTCTTTAATCCCCCTCATTCCAGAGGCAGAGGCAGGCAGATCTGTGTGAGTTCAAGGCCAGCCTGGTCTATGTAGCAAGTTTCAGCAGCCAGGGCTACGTAACGGACCCTGTCTCAACAACAACAACAAAATGGGGACCTTACATACATAAAATACACCATATTTTATGATAAGTAACATAACAACGCTGTGGCTGAGGCCAGGTATGGTGGTGCATGTCTTTAATCCCAGCACTGGTGAGTGGGGGGAAGGGCAGAGGCAGGCAGATCTCTGAATTCAAGGCCAGCCTGGTCTATCAAGCTAGTTCCAACAGCCAGGGCTAAACAGAGAAACCTATCTTGGAAAACGAAAACAAAACAAACAAAAAACGTGGCTGTAATAGACGACAAAATTTCAGGTACTACAAAAACTGCTGAAATGTGTTGCTGGTTTCATAACTGAAGAATGTGTTAAGTTTCAGTAACAAATTAGAAAAAAAAAAATACAGAGATTCCCTTCCCTGTCTAAGTGGATCCTGCCTTGAATTCTTTTTTTTTTTTTAATTTATTTATTTATTATGTATACAGTGTTCTGTTTGCATGTGTCCCTGCAGGCCAGAAGAGAGAGTCAGATCTCATTACAGATGGTTGTGAGCTACCATGTGGGTGCTGGGAATTGAACTCAGGACCTCTGGAAGAACAACCAGTGTTCTTAACCTCTGAGCCATCTCTCCAGCCCCTAAAGTTGTTGGGTTTTGTTTGTTTGTTTGTTTGTTTTTTGTTGTTTTTTTTTTTTTTTCGAGACAGGGTTTCTCTGTGTAGCTTTGTGCCTTTCCTGGATCTCGTTCTGTAGACCAGGCTGGCCTCGAACTCACAAAGATTCGCCTGCCTCTGCCTCCCAAGTGCTGAGATTAAAGGCATGCGCCACCACCGTCTGGCCAAGCTTCTGCCTTGAATTCTAAGCACGGACTATCTCCAAGTTCTATAGGAACCCCCAGGGGCTTTCATTGACGTCCTAATCCTCCATCCGTCCTAATTCAAGCCTCTTGTGTCTGGTCACTCACATCATCATAGGAACAGCATCCACCTTCACGGCCTCCAAGACTCCTGGTCCCCCTGGGAACCCACCAGTCATTATCCGTGAACAGAGGAGGGTACCAGGGGAGATGATGAAAGGAAAAAACGACTTCAGGTGTCAGAGGTTGTTTTGGTCCCAGGACTTTTAGCCTGACCTCTTAGCACCCCTGGCAAGGTGCCTATGTTGACTATCAGCTCAGCCCCAACAGTTCAAGTTCCAATTCTCTCACATGGGACGGGGCAGGGCTCCAGGCTGCCATGGCCTTGGCAAATCACCTTGGATCGTTGAATCTGGTTTATCTTCTATAAGTGAGACAAATCATACACTCTCCACGAGACTAGAGAAAACCAAATGAGAGCGTGCAGCTCTCCAGTGTAGAGGCCATTGCCAAGGTGGGTGACAATCTCACTAATTAGTTCTCTTGATCCTGCCCCCTGGTAGTTACAGCCTCTGTCGTGGAGACATTAAAATCCACAAATGTTTGACTTTCTTCAAATAACTTCTCTGGAAATTTGATTTACAATGAAACTAGACATCTCAATACTCAATAGCTATCAAGGGCAGGCTTAAACAAAACACTATAATTAATTAGATTTACCAATATGAAATGTCATTAAAAATCTCTGAATGTGTCATTTTTGTGAGTGCTTTCTGCTTATCCTCATAATTATGCATTTTAAATTATTATGTATTTGAGGAGCAGAAACCTGGCTGCATGGACATTTGTATGCAACAAATCAATTCCTATACAAACAAGGTTTGGGGAAACTAAACCAAATTATTAACTAATTTAGAAACCTGTTTTCAAATGTCTAGAACTGTACCAAGAGTCAGCTACATCCCCATGCTTCTCATATTTTAATATTTCTCACTGGTTTAATATGTCAGTAGATTTTTTTTTAATTTCTTTCTTTATTTGTAAGTCTTTTAGGAAAAAAAAAAAAGAGATGGAAATGGTCCATGTTTCTCCTTAAAAAGTAAAGAGGATATGTTGAATTACTTTTTAATCTTAAATATACTATTGCTTATACAGTGGTAGCAGTTAAATATGTGTATGTATTTGAAATCTTATTTATGCATTTGTTTATAGATGCACTTATTTAACAAAATATTGACTCAAATGTAATAACCACTACTTTAAAGAGGTGGAGGTGGGTAGAGAGAAAAAAGAAAAGGAAAAATTTCTTAGTATCCAAAAATAGACATAATTCTGGAAGCATCCACACAGGTCTGCACTTCAGTCCGTGGCTGTTGGTTTTCTTCTGTGAAGTATTCCAGGCCTGTGTGATTCTGAGGGAGAAGGAATCCAGGACAGAGATACTGTTTGGGGCTGGGAAGAGCATGCACTGCCCTTGCAGAGGACCCAAGCTCTGTTTTCAGCACCGGCATTAGGCTGCTGGCAACCACCTGTAACTCCAGCTTCAAGGGATCCCATTGTCTCTTCTGACCTCTGCAGGTACCTGCACTCCAGTGTACATATCACACACACACACACACACACACACACACACACACAATTTTTTTAAAAATCAAAAAAGTAAATCTAAAAGAAGAAAACTAAACACATACTCTGTAGACACAGCAGGGAACTTTCTAGGCCTCTAGGCTACGGGCAAGGAAAGGGCTCTTTCCAAAGCTGATGTTCTCCCTGGCTCTCTTCCCTACACTGACTTAGGAGCTTGCACAGTGTTCCTGCGTGGAGAGGGAGCTGGCCTCTTCTCCTCTTTCCCCTTGTCAGAAACTGGAAGGGCAGGGCCTCCATGACCTCAGACCTGAGGCAGCCAGAGAGCAGCAGCAGCCTGCCCTCTGACCCTTACTGACTTCCTCCCACTGGGTGGAGGACTACTCCACAGATGCCGATGCCCACGGTAAGCATAGCATGCTGAGGGAAAACAGAGTCACAGGTCCCTCAGGAAGGGTACAGGAAGTCCTTCTCCTGCTTGATACCAAGTACTAAGCTCCCCGCTAGTCACAGCAACATTAATATTCCAGTTGGCTCTCTTCTAAGTAGTTTGGTCAGTTTTACAGTATAAACTTCTTCATCTTATCCTGTTTACACATGCCTTTATTTTTCTTACAAGAGGTTAGTGTTGAAGACAGAATTTAAAGATTTGAGATATCAGGCGTTCATTTCCACCCCACTCTTTACCTTACTGGGATCTGTCACTTCAATCTCTCCTGAATAGAGTAGCAATACTCTCTGAGCCAGATGGAAGGGGGACTCTAACTCATTTACTATGAGAAGAATAGAAACTGCGTTGGGAATGTTTTCTCAGTGACAGCTGCGTTAATGCTCTCCTCTCCCGGATTCTAAAAACAACTGGGAGTCTAGCGGAACAAGAAGACTGAGCTGAGCACACCAGCACGGTGGTACTCAAGCTGTGGTTCGAGACCCCTTTGGGGTTGATGACCCTTTCACAGGGGTCACCTAAGACCATCGGAAAACACAGATATTTACATTATGAGTCATAACAGTAGCAAAATTACAGTTATGAAGTAGCAATGGAAATAATTTTATGGTTGGGGGTCACCACGGCGTGAGGAAGTGCATCAAAGGGTCGCAGCATTAGGAAGGTGGAGAACCACGGCTCTAGGAGATTTTGATCCTGTTTTGCTCTCCAATTTTGCTGAATGATGAGATGTAAGACTTTACTGTGAGACTCTGTCTCTCAGACGGAAGAGTTCGTGTGTGAGATTAACATCACTGCTCTATGCAGCTCTGGTGCCTCCTTCCACCCAGTGACCTGCGCCAGCTTTGCATCCGCTCCATTTCTTTCCATCTGGATTTGCTGGATTCTGATTGGTTTTGGCATTATCTTAAAGAAGCAGTGTGTGATGTAAATGCCTTGTCTTTCCAACAAGCAACCGAATAATCATCTCAATACCTCTCTACTCGTATTCTCTAAAAGAGCTCACGCTCATCAACATGTGATTGTTCCAATTTGAATTTTCTCTCTGATTTTGAACATCCAGGACACTATCTTCTATTGTACATGAGAGAAGCGTCCCTGCCACATACAGGAAAAGGAAGATGGTGCTGCTGTTGCTTTGGGTGTTGGCCCTCCTCTTCCTCTGCGCTTTCCTGTGGAGTTACAAAGGACAGCTGAAGATAGCCAACATCACTGACAAGTACATTTTCATCACTGGCTGTGACACAGGCTTTGGAAACTTGGCAGCCAGAACTTTCGATGAGAAGGGGTTCCGGGTCATCGCTGCCTGCCTGACGGAGTCAGGAGCAACTGCTTTGAAGGCCAAAACCTCAGAGAGACTTCACACAGTGCTTCTGGATGTCACCGACCCGGAGAATGTCAAGAAGACTGCCCAGTGGGTGAAGAGCCATGTAGGGGAGAAAGGTAAGAGAAAAAAGATGTGGGATGGGGAGGCTGGGGGATGGGGAAATAACTAAAGCAAAATAAAACGAGTTCACGGCTTAAATGGCTTTTCAAGACAATGTCTCCTAAGGCCCAGCAGCACATTTCTTAATCTCCACACAGAGCTTCTGAGGAATGCCAGTGTACGTGAGATGCGACCTAGATGGACTGTGTAGAGTCCCAGCAGATGAACCTAGAACAGAAATGAATGCCCTAACTGTCCCTGACCTTCTCCAACAACATTACAGCAAAGGGAGCTGAGGTTCAAGTCTATAGGAGAATATGGAAACAGCATCCAGATCACCCCTTGGATTACTTGGGACCCACATCTCAACAGATGGGTTCCAGAGTTCACACATCTTTAGTGGTCAGTAGAACAGGACCCAGGGATGTGAGGACAGGGGTCTTAAGGAGTCCATATAGTCCAACGAGCAGCAGACAGTCCCTCTGCTGTGGACTTTGTTAGATAGCTGCACTCTGAACTGGGAGAGCTTTGCCAGCTTTGAATATTGAAATATTCTCATAAGAAGAAGATAACAGGGTTCATGAAAGAGAAAAACAAATGCATGGGCTACAATAACATCTTTAGCTCTAAGCCTCTGAACCTTGAATGCAATGGCTCAGTAAAGCCTCTGGACAAATTCTGGTGCCTGAATTCCAACACCTTTAGCAATACCATGTATTTCCTATCAAGAAACAGTCAAATGGATGACTTATTTTTCTAGCAAAATTCAGCATAAAGTAGGTTCCTATCACGCCTCTGTCCATACAGAATATTTTATAAATATACACTGGCTGCACTATCCTTGCAAGGCAGGAAAACAGACCAGTTTTCTCTACATCTGAGATGAGAAATCAGAAAGTCTGCCTCAGAAAACATTAAAAAAAATATGACACTTGGAGCCAGAAATAGAATAGCAATGTGACTGAATTCCAGTAACTAAACATGAACAATTTCAACTTAGTCTCTCACTCTGTCAGCTGCCACTTTCCCAAAATGCAAAGCCATTTCAAAGCAGGAATGGCTACGAAGAGAAAATAGCACCGTTGTGTAAAGAAAGAACTGTATTTTCATCAGCAACGCCCATAGAAATGACATCTTCCATGGTGGCTCCTTTCTTCTCTGCTCCAGGTCTCTGGGGGCTGATCAATAATGCTGGTGTCCTCGGTGTGCTGGCTCCCACTGACTGGCTGACCGTGAATGACTACAGAGAACCCATTGAAGTGAATCTGTTTGGACTCATCGACGTGACGCTGAATATGCTGCCCCTGGTCAAAAAAGCTCGAGGGCGTGTTATCAATGTCTCCAGTATCGGAGGCCGGCTTGCATTTGGTGGAGGGGGCTACACTCCATCCAAATATGCAGTGGAAGGTTTCAATGACAGCTTAAGGTAAGATGGATTAACTGATTTAGAGTATAATTGATGCTAACACGTACTGGATACTTAGTGTATATGAAATATCCCTTTCTCACTTTAAATATTTCTACTTGCCCAGGGTTACACAGCTGATAAATGGTAGAACTGAGATTTGAACTCGAGTCTATGTTGACTTTTTGCTTTTTGTATTAGTGTATGATGCCCATAGTGGTGTGAATTTAGAGTCAACAGGTCAATTTGTCCAATAGAGATTCATCCAGGGGCGGTCACTCTATTGTTATTTCTGGAAGTTGTTAATGGGACAGCACCAGCTTATTTAAGCTTCCGGTAGAAAAACATCAGTTCTCAATGGCTACGCAATGCACTCTGCCTGTATCCAGCAGGAGAGACAGGAAGGGGATGTTTGATTCCTCTTACCTGGAACCAGAATTGGCGCTTTTTCAGTCAAGGTTCTGAGAAGAAATGACAGTACATTAAAATTGTATTAAGAGAACAGAGTTACTTGAAGGACAATTTTCAAACGTGGGAGGTGTGCAGAGAAATCTCAGAGGATAGGAATAAGGGCTAACACCAAAGGGCATTGCTATACAAGAACTAAGGGATGAAGAGACAGGGAAGTTTCTAGAACCTGTAGACACAGAGATTGACAGTTCTAGCTAAAAGATAAAATAACCAGTGTCAACACTACATGAGGAATTATTAATTCCACTCCTTGTACTCCCACTCCTGATTCTGATAGACTGTGTCCACCAGATGCTGGGATACACCTAATGTAGGTGAGCCTTCTGGGACATAACGCCAGCAGAAAGGGCTGGAGAAGTGTGTGTAAGTTAAGTCGGTTGAGTCATATTGAGACAAGAAAGAGAAAAGACAAAATTGATATTGGCTTGCCTTTAATTCCCCCATTTGCTTATTCAATTGGTATTTACTGAAGGCATGTGTTAGAGTTTATACTCTATACCACAGATCTAGGAGTAGCTTAGTAATAAAGAGGACAGATGGTCCCACTGAGATCAATAGAGGTCCATAACTCCATTCTGCCACATGATCTAGATGCCAAGTCTGAGTCTCGTAAGAAATAAACACAATAAAATTCTTCCAAAGCATGAATGTGAAGTTGAATAGCCTGGAGAACTTGCTAAATATGTTTATATTGATGGAGGTGGGTCTGGGATGAGAGCGGCGAGTTTTTCTACAGAGTTACCAGATGCTGTTGATGGCTCAGGGATCATCACACTTCAAGTAACAGTCATGGCAACCGCTCTCCATCTCTGCTGACCTTTTGCTCTATTCTATAAAAAGCAATATGATCATAACATGCTAGTATTTAAAAAGACATTTTGACTGGAGTATTTGTAGAATCTGTTGTGTAGCTATACACTGTCTGAAAGTAATCAACAGGAAGGGTTTATGTCTTTATGGATCATAGAACTGGTATTTGACATGAAAATATGCATGCAGCCTAGTCCGGTGGCTGTTCCAGAATGTCTACATATATAGAGAAGGACAGAGGGACAACAGTCAACAGAGGACTGGGACTCTGAATCCATGTTTGCTGAGCAAGCATATTGGTTTCATGTTGACTTAGCAACATGTTGGCCTCGTAAGCTATGGCCTGTCTCCTGTCCCTGTGTCGTTTTCATAAGTACAGAGAAAAAGGTCTTCTCAAATACCTCCTTGGAACTGCCGTCTCCCAGATCCAACAGACATCGGTTGACAGTTGAGTAAAATATAATTAGACTGAAAAATAACCTTTAAGATTTTAAATGTAATACACCTTTCAAAATCTCTCAGGGTTGAGCTGATTTACATTGTCAGTAAAATATATTTCAAATTGTGTAATATTTTTGTTGCTAAAAAGCACAATCTGGAAAGAATTGAATTACATTTTAAGATTACAACTAGAGCTTATTAACAAAATACCTTGTGGTGAGGAATGGGGATATAGTTTAGTGGCAGAGCTCTCGCCCAGCGTCACAAGGTTCTGGGTTCAAGCCTCAGCATGGGTAAGATGTCTATAAAACGAGTAATTGCCTCTTTATACATTCCTGGAGGAAATAGACATTAAATTTAGGAAATGATATTCATGAACTG
>CABHPQ010139944.1:12471-25649 GCA_902168405.1 Peromyscus aztecus | reverse complement strand
TAGTATGTGCGTCACGTGCATGCCAGGTGCCCACGGAGATCAGAAGAGGGCATCAGAGTCCCTGGAACTGGAGTTACTGATGGCTGTGAGCCACCATGTGGGTGCTGGGAATTGAACCTAGGTCCTCTGCAAGAGCAGCCAGTGCTCTAAACTTCCCTCAGTTTAAAAGATTAAACAACTATCTGTGTTCCCGTACATAGTTTATTTATTCACGTGTGGAAACAAATCACACGTCTAAGATACCATCCAAAGTTGCTCATATTTTTCTTTCTTTGCATGTCAGTGTGTATGTACTCTGTGTGTGTGTGTGTGTGTGTGTGTGTGTGTGTGTGTGTGTGTGTGTGTGTGTGTGCAGGTGCATGTGCATGTGTGTGTGTGTTTCTGAGAGGCCCAAGTTTATGTGGGAAGGCTTCCTCAATCTCTCCTGAGTTTATGTATTGAAGCAGGGATATTCAGCTGAACCCAGAATGCGACAGTATGCCAGTCTAGCTAAATCATCTTGCTCCAGGGATCCTTGCCTACCTGTGGCGTGCTGGGATTAGACGGGCCGCCACACCCACCTGGCATCTGCATGGGTTCTAAGGATCTGAACTCAGGGCCTCATACTTGCTGGAAGAATGCTTCATCCACCTCCAGCCCCAACGATAGGGTTCCCAGTGTTCTGCCTGGCCTGGATTCTGCAGAAGCATGGCCGTGTTTCTCTCATTTTCAGCCCTTGCAGATGCAATGACTGTGGATGCTGTAGACAAGTTACAGACTAGGAACACTCGAGAATCGAGGCCAGCTGAGCTGTTTTTGCACATTAGTTCTGAGACGTCCACATCCCTTCTGTTCACTGTTGTCCTGCACCTCATTCAAGGAGGACAGGGCACTGGCATCCTTTGGCGTGCAGCTCTGTACTCCTTGTTTGTGTGCACGTTTGTGTGCATGCATGTGGAACTCAGGAAAATCTGGGCTGTCATTCATTCTTCAGGCACCTTCTACATTTCCTTTGAGACAGGGTTTCTTACTGGCCTGAAACTTGACCAGGTAGGCAAGGCTGGCCACGAAGTTTTTTTCTTTCTTTTCTTTCTTTCTTTCTTTCTTTCTTTTTTTTTTTTTTTGTTGTTGTTTTTTCATTGACAGGGTTTCTCTGTGTAGTTTTGGTGCCTGTCCTGGATCTCGCTCTGTAGACCAGGCTGGCCTCGAACTCACAGAGATCCACCTGGCTCTGCCTCCCAAGTGCTGGAATTAAAGGTGTGCGCTACTACTGCCCCGCTCGGCCACGAAGTTTTGTGGATCCTTTTATCTCCCCTTCCCACCTCACCATCTATGTGACTTGTTACATAGGTTCAAGGATTCAAATACAGTTAGTTCCTCATGCTTTGGTGGCAAGCACTTACCACCTGCTCTGTCTTCCCTACCTTAGCTCATTAGTTTTACTTTACTTATTTATGTTTGAGACAGGGCCTCCCCATGTAGTCCTGGCTGGCATGGAACTAGCTGTGCAGACCAGGCTGACCTCAACTCACAGAGATCTGCCTGCCTCTGCCTACTGAGTGCTGGGATCAAAGGTGTGCGTCACCGAACTCGGCTATGAGTTACTAGCTTTAATTAAGAGTGCAGACTTGCCATCCCGCTCATGGCTGAGCCAAGGCAGCTTGTTTTACTTACTGACGTAGGGGGTGGTGACATCCTGGGCATGTCCTCAGATCACAAGACGGACTCGCCGTTATGTCCGTTCCCAGAGTAAAAAGGGTTAAAGGAGATTTCATGGTCGTGAAAGTGCATTTGTCATGAGTCACCTCTAGATGGTGTGTCAGGTGCTCTGAACACAACCCCAGATCGACCCCCGAGGGCTTCAGATTTATGTCCCACCGGGCCTGGGCCTCTGTCAGGCAGCAGGTGTTTCCTGAGCTGACTCAGTATTTCCCACTGATGGTCATGCTGTTTCCTCACTCCTGCATCCTAACCCCTCCTGTGCCTGCCCACGCTGTCTCCTGGGCTCTCAAACACCACTTTCCCTGGGCTGGGGCAGGCCTCCTTGTCCTTGTTCTCTTGGTTTTTACCCCCAATGATTGGGGTCTTCCCTAACAAGCTCTCCCGCCTCCACCTCATCAGCCAGCTTCTCAGCGGCCTGAGAACCGCCACCTGCCTCACTCCTTCACAGTGTGGCTTTCTTCTGCTGTTGTCACCCGGAGCTCGCTGCTCTCCACACCTGCCTGCGCCCGCCCGTGCATTGTCCTAGTCCTTTGGTGAGGACGGCTGTCACAGTGCTGTGCTGTGTTGCATAAGTGTTCCACTGTCCCCTGCTGTGGCCATTCATGGTCTACAGTTACGATATTCACTCTTCTACTTAGAACCTTTCTTACTGTGTTATGTTGCTTGGGCATCCAGATACGTAGAAGGGTTTAAAGAGACACACAAGGGGGAGCACCAAGCTTGGACAGTGGACATCAGCGCAGAAATGTGCTGTTGTTTTGTTTCCTAAGTAAATAGTTCACTTTAAACGTCCCAGGAGCTGAGAGGATGGTTCAGTGAGTCAAATGCTTGCAGCCCAAACATGAGACTCTGACTTTGAATCCCCAGCACCCACATAAAAAGCCAGACTTGATAGTGTGCACCTGTAACCTAATGCTGGGGGTGGAGCATGGAGACAGGAGGATTGCTAGGACTCTCTGGCCAGCCAGTCTAGACTCCGACTTAAAAATAAGGTAGAAGAAGAGAACTGATGTTAACCTCAGGCCGCTGTAGGCAGGTGTACATGTGTATGTACTTGGGTACCTGTGTGCACATGGATACACATATAAACATGTGCTCACAGCATACATTCACACACACACACACACACACACACACACACACACACACACACACACGGAATTTGTTAGGGTGACATACGAGCTTAGTCCAGATAGTTGAACGATGGCTGTCTACCAGTGGGAGGTTCAAGAACGAGGCTGGATGTCTCAGCTGGTCTGCAGTGTATGCTAGAACCCCAAAGAAGGAGGCTGCATTGCCAGTGAAGAGTGAGAGCAAGCAGGCAGGGACCCTCCCCCATGTCATTTACATAGACTTCCAGCAGAAGGGGTGCCAGGTTAAAGGTGGATGGATCTTCCCACCCCAGAAGACCTGGATTAAAAGTGAGCCTTCCCATTTTAGATGATTCAATTAATAAAAATCTCCTCACAGGTGTACCCAGATGCCTGGGCTTTAGTTAATTCCAGATGTTAAGTTGAGAGCCAAGAATCCCATGATACCTGTTCACCCAAGAGAGTCTTATGAAAACGGAATAGCCATCGCCACCATGCTTCCTTGCCTAGCCCCTCCCACACTGTGGAGTGTACTCTGGTCTCCGTAGAAGTGTCTGTGAGTGTGGAACACACCTGGCTGAGGAGCATCCTCCCGTGCAGTGACTTCTGCCACCTGGGCTCCTTGCTCTGGGATGGAGAAGTGGCTGGTCCATCACAGCACCGCCTGGCTCTGGTTTGTTTGTGTCAGTGGTCTCCTGAGGAGAGCTCGTCCTCAGAATGGAGGGGGAGGATGGTGTATTAGGCTTATGAAGGGTGTACTTGCCCGACAGCAGGCTCATTGGGGACAGTTCAAACAGAGAGATTTCACTTAAGACTCTGGGAGGCAGTTGGCATTCTCTCTGATATGGGAAGATGGGGATCCTTGGGGTACGCTTACTCTCAGTGTTCTTTGTAAGAGTGTGTTCATCATGGAGGTCACGTTCCTAGGAGCCCTGTCCTGCAGTGGAGCTTCAGAGGGTGATGGGGGACAGATGCACAAATAGAAAGTGGGTGTAGGTGATGATTAGAAGCAGGTCTGATGGCACTTGAGACACCCTGCAGAGCCACCTTGATTTGGCACTTACCACACGCCGGACTCTGTCGAGCACTCTAAGTGGGTTGTTTCCTTGATCTTGACATTGGCCTGTGAACTAAGGATGTCACTGGGCTGTTATAGAACAGCTTGGAGAGGCTAAGTGGCTTGTGGCAGATCCTACAGACACTATGCAAACACTGGGTATGTATAACACCACTCGGTGCGGAGACTAGTTGAAGAGCTCAGTAGGGATCTGGGCATGAATCCAGAGCTTGAGTTTGTAGACACTGAGGTGACTGAGGTTTCTGAGTATTGTGTTACAGGGACCAATACCACGGTAGGTAGAACAATTCCTAGCCATGTATAAGGTTAATATTCGGAAGCAATATGGTATATATGGAATAGTATAACAAGTAATGGAAGACTAACAGCTGCTTGGAAGGGTATGAATGCCCAAGTATTAATGTGTGCTATGAATGATGGCGAATGTTGAAAACTGCTAAGGAAAGGGGATGAAACAATTGTACCCAATGGCTCTCAAGGACCAAAGAGAAAACATCACCCAGAAAGGTCCACCACAGCCCTTTCATTTACCGAGTAACTGCCAGGAACACTAGCTCTTGCCAGTACTAGAAGATTCCATCTTGGACTAAGAGAAGACGGTACAGTAAGGAGCCGTCATCTTCATCAGATCTGTTGTGGCTACTTGTAAGTGATCCCTGAGGTTTGCTGGTTGATGTCCAGGAGAGGTAGGAAGGGTCACTGGACCCTCGGCTGGGACTCCAGCTGCCCCCTTCTGCACCTCCCAGCCTGCCGTCTGTGGTCCCACCCTAACTGCATGTGGAAGGTTAAACTCAGGGAGGAGGACCCCCATGAGTGCCGCCATGGAGGAGTTTTTACCACCCTGGGGTAAGACTTTTCCAGGGTGCAGTTGCTTTGGGGTTACCCATGCTCTGTAAGTAAGCCCAGGGTTCCCCAGGTTGGATGCTGGTGGAGTTGTTTTCTGGTTTGTCTCTGGTGCCCCTTTTAAGGGAGAGGCAGACACTTGTTTGTCTCTCCCCAGGGAACACGTTAGTCTGCAGGATCATGACAAAGTCAAGGATGAGGCTGTCAAGTGACTGGGGTGAAATCCCGGTGTGTTCGTCCTTCCCCATGTGGTACGCCCCCCGGCCATGGCGGTAGTTGCTTGGTTCCTACTGTGGGTAGTGAGGTATGACTGAGGCTGAACCACTGGGAGATGGAGCAGCTTGGAGGTGGATGGGAGACCCCAGGGTGGCCATTTTTTCCTGGTATGGAGTGGCATCCCCGCTTGATAAGTGGGGTTCACGGTATTAGGTGGAGACATCCCAAGAGTAGTTGACGGGTTAGAGCAGATATTACGGTCCCCGAGAGTAGAACATAAGGATGAGAGTGTCGGCAAGCTGACGTGGAGGCTGCCTGGCCACCGCTGCGAATGTGTAATGAGATGTGTCACTGAGGCTGAGATGGCTGCCCAGAGGCAATCTGCTTGTTTCAGGCAGGCATTGCAACAATTAAGGGACATTCTGGGCAAGTGACCGATGGCCTCCAACACAGCTTCTGATTGGAGCAGGAAAGCAGACACCAGGCAGATGAGCTGGAGGAGCTGGCTTGCCACTTTTTCCCGTTGGGGATGACCTGAAGATACTCAGAACTCAGGTCAGGTCTTTGTAAAAGAGCTCTTCCAGGGACCCAGAACCTTGGGACCCGTGGGCAGCATCAGATAGAGAGTAAAGGGGAAAAATAATATGAGAGAGGTGGTGCGTGATGCCCAGGCTGCCAGGCAAGATAAAACTGTTGGCCAGAGTGGAAAAAGAGCGCAAGGCAGCTGAGGCATTGGGACTAGGATGTAGATTTGATGTCTTTGATGAATGTCACCCATGCTGGCCACTGTTGGGGAAGGAACTCATGTGGGTAGAAACCACAGCAGCCTCCTCTGGAATGAGGTGGCCATGGGCCCCTGCAGGTGAGGACCAGGCAGGGTGGTGCCTGGAAGCCCCGTGGTGAATTGTTGAATTGGTGTTCTATTAATGTGCAGAGTCTTTGGGTTCAGAGCCAGGTGTGCCACCGTTCCCAGTGATCGGATGAAAAGAGCATCAGCTGATGCACACTGCAATAGAGCAGAACGGGTGAAAAGGGTTAAACTTGACCCAAGGGTGGGCAGCTTCCTTCCTGGAATATGCTGTGTGTGTTTATCTCTTGGGGTGTGGCCAATGGAAAGACATCAGCTGGCTGTAGCCACAATGCCGTGCCAGCCAAGAGTCTGCCAAGCCTAGGAAGCTGGTGAGCACAGCGGTCCACCCTGTTCTCTTTTTGTCTTGCCAACCAGTCTGAACTGGCCCCTGCTAAGTGCCCTGGGGGTTTGGAGATGCACAAAGGCACCATGGGAATGCCCCCAGATAAAGAAGCTGGTGTGCTCCAGGAGGATGTCTGTAGATTACGAAGAACTGAAGAAGTAGCTCATCTGTGCTACTGCGCCCCACACTGCCCCTCCGAAAGAAGGGCAGGTGCAAGTGCCAGGGGCTTTCCCGCTGCGGTGCACCTAGGTGACGTTCTTCTTTATAGTGTTGTCTTTGTCGCTGAGTTCCGAGACCGTGGACACTTGCTTGGAATGTGAGGGAACAGGCTTTGAGGTCACTTGCTCAAGGTTGTTGTCACAGCCTCACCACTTATCATAGGGCTTGTTATCTTGCCCGTCTTCCGTTAAAACATAAAAAAAAAGCTAGTTTCATTACATAGATGGCGTTATGCTGCCTCTGAGCATTTCATGGATTTGGAAGCCAGTTTGAGAGACATACAAATGCATTTAAAGGAGCAAGGCTGGGTACAGAGCTGGGTGCAGCTGTGGAATTCTTGGCAGCTGTATGGTTGGGTAGAGCACGGATAATACCCATCAAGGTGACTGGGAGAATTCTGAAGTATCACCTGGCTGTAACTGAGAACCCGGTGCCCAGGAGCGGATTGCCTTCCTGTAAGGTGTTGGCCAGGGAGGCCCTGGAGGCCACTACAGTGATGAAAGCTGCTGTTCTTGGTTGTGTGCCAGGACTAGATACTAAGACATAGCAGGCTTTGGGCTGGCTGTTTTGGGGAAACCTGCACTCCAGGAGTACCGCTCACCAGGCTCTGTAGGTGAGCCCGGCCGGCCGGCGTTCTCATTGGCTCCCCAGGTTGGGCTCGGTACCTTGGCATGTCTCCTAGGTGATTTTAGATCCTGTCAAGTTGATAATGAATATCGACCGTCACACTCGTCCCTCAAAGCATGGCAGCGAGGACTGTTCACGTGTATTTTTCTAGTTCTTACAGATTTTTCTTTAAATGTCCATGAGCAAGATGGGTATGAGTGAGCCTTGAGTCTTACAGATAGAGTTGGACTGAGTCACTGGCTGTGAAGATGAAGATGCCACCCACCTTTTCAGATCACTGATGATCTTTCTGACCCGCTATTTTTTGATAATCCAACAGCATTTGGTAATGTAGAAGTAGTTTATCCCAGCACATAGTTTCTCTGACCCCTTGCTTTCATCTGTTTACAGGTGTTTGTTTGTTTGCTCCCCGGGTGGGGATTGAACCAAGAACGTTTCCATGTGAGGTAAAGCACTCACCACTGAGCTTCAACCCAGTCGCCTTTGTGATCTGATGCAGACATCGTTGAACCCTCTGCCAGATACTCAAAGGCAGAATGAGCCGGTCACTAGATTGACCTTTGTGCTAGCCTTGCCTTTTCCCTGTGTCCACCGCTCTTTCCATCATTTGAAACAGAAAAATCTTCTCAGCTAAGAATCTGAGACCAGATTTTACTGTGTCGTCCAGGCTGGTCTTAGCTGAGCAGTCTTCCCACCTCTGCCTCCTCAGGATCTGGGAACGAGTCTGTACTGACATGCCTAGGAACATTTGTCCTACAGGTATGGTATATATAGAATTGCTAAAAAGTGTATTTACAGCCAGGCTGTGGTAGTACGTGCCTTTAATCCCAGCACTCAGGAGGCAGAGGCAGGAGGATCTCTGTGAGTTCAAGGCCAGCCTGGTCTATAGAGCAAAGCGTTCCAGGATAGCCAGGACTATAACACAGAGAAACCCTGTCTGGAAAAACAAAAACAAAAGCAAAAAACAAACAAAATTTGCAAATGATGATATTCAAGTGGGGATTAAAAGATGTATATATAATATATATATATATATATATATACACATACTGTGTGTGTGTGTGTGTGTGTGTGTGTGTGTGTGTGTGTGTGTGTTTGTATTACATGCATTTTCTTGGTGGAAAAAACCCATAAGACATCACATCATCTCCATTTCTGGTGCTTGCTGGCTTGCCATATATGGATATTACTGTATTTTCTGATTTTTTTTGTCTTTCTACAATTTCTTTTTATATATAAAAAAATACCCATTAGACGATAGCTTGACACATTTCAATAAGTTACTGTCACCAAAACTGTTTTGTTGGTTTGTTTGTTTTGTCCTGGTGACAAAATGAGTTCCAGTGTCTTAGTGACTGACATTTATTCCTCCTCTGTGTTCCGTGAGTGCCATAGGTGGGCTACAGCCCAGGGCTTGATGGTGCTCATCTCTGTAGAGAAGTTATAGAAGGAGCCACGTACGATAGCACCAGCCTGGGCTGTGTGCTCTTCCCCCCCAGCACCAGCCTGGGCTGTGTCCTCATCCCCCCAGCACCAGCCTGGGCTGTGTCTTCTTCCCCCCAGCACCAGCCTGGGCTGTGTCCTCTTCCCCCCAGCACCTGCCTGGGCTGTGTCCTCATCCCCCCCCAGCACCAGCCTGGACTGTATCCTCTCCCACACACCCACACCCAACAATGTGATGTAAGTCATGTCTTTCTTTTGTTGGTGTTTTGAGACAGGATCTTGACTAGCCCAGGCTGGCCTCCTATTTGCTATGTAGTATATGACTTTGAACTTCTGATCTTCCTGCTTCCACCTCTGGTGTTCTGGGACTGCAGGTCTGGTTTACACAGTGCTAGGGATTGTACCCCAGGCTTCCTGCGTGCTAGACAAAGCACTCTGACAGCCGAGCTACATCCCGGCCAGGAATCACATGATTTATGTAGAGCCGCTATAGGGAGTGCAAGCCTACTGCTTGTTCACATCCCATCAGGCAGAGTCTATCACATGCTAAAGCCACAAATTGCTGGCTGCAGGACCCGTGCTGTCCCTTCGGTCTTTCCAGGCAAGCCGCAGGGAAAGCAGGATGAGGCAGGATGGGAGCAAACACGGGCATCAGTAACTCCATCTTGTACTGTAGTTGACTGAACTATTCTCTCGGAGTCCAGTGTTTGGAGTTTGTCCAGGTCCAACAGTTGTAAATAAGGTAGCTTGTAAACATCCTGGACCAAATGACATTTACTTTACCTGGAGTGTACTCCCCTAGGGTATGGCTTCCAAAGCAGACTCTGGGTCAGAGGACAGGCCTTGTGGATCTTGTTACAGGGACAGATAGCTCCCTGGGGCACTGTCAGCTTAAGGTGCCATTATTAATATTTGAGTGTGCAATCTTCTCCGTTCCCTGTTTGCCCTGGGTTTTGCAATCACTAATTGCTTGTGAGATTTTAAAACCAAAAGATTTAGAAAAGTTGATAGGTTTTTGTTAAGTTGGACAAAATAAAGGTTATTAGTTTTGCTTCCTGGTTTCCGAAAGTCTTTGTAAAAACCTTTTTTTTTTTTTCCTTTGTCTCTTTGGCTTCATACTTTTTTTTTTAAACTTAATTTTTTGGGCTTTTGAGATAGTGCCTCATGTATCTCAGGCTGACAGAAACCTTCTTTGTAGCCAAAGATGGCCTTGAACTCCTGATCTTCCAGTCTCCACCTTGGGAATGCCGGGATTGCAAGAGTTTACCACAACACCTGACTTTGGTAACTGTTCCTTAAAACACAACTAGCTTTTGTTTGTTTTGTTCTTTCAAGACACAGTTTCTCTTTGTATCCCTGGCTGTCCAGGAACTCCCTCTGTAGACCAGGTTGGCCTCTCGCAGAGATCCGCCTGCCTCTGCCTCCGGAGTGCTGGGATTAAAGGGGTGCACCATCGCCGCTGCCGCTGCCGCCGGTCTCAGTCCTTACTCTTACAATCCAGTGGAACAGTGGGAAAGCAAACTGAGAAAGTTGAGTGAGAAGGTTTTGTAATCTCACAGAAGAGGGTAAAGAGCACACACACATGCAATGCTCAGAATTGGTTGCGTAGTCGAATCTGAAGAGGGAAGGTTGGCTGCTCTCTGGCCTGGAGTTTGACTCCAGGGCTTAGGGATTTGCCGGTTGCTTTGTGGTTTGCACACGGCCAAAAAGACTACGTTGGGACCAAGAGTGGCCGTCCCGCAGTGTTTGTCCAAACTGTGGACGGACTCTTTCAGTGCCCACTGTGCCCCTCACTGGATTCATTTTACAAGTGTCACTTAGCCTGTCCCCGTGCTTGTCTCCGGCTTCCGCTTAGGGACAGTGGTGTCTAGACAAACCCATAAACCTTCCTCATGGGAGGCTCCAAGACTGCAGAGGAGGCAAGAACACTTTCAGGGCAGACCACACCCTGGTGCTGACTGGCAGAACTGGCGGTGTGTGTGTGTGTGTGTGTGTGTGTGTGTCCCCGTCTGTCTCTACATATCTGGGCACATGCTTGCACACCTGTGTTCACATGGGGGTGGGGTGAACATGGAGTCTGAGACTCTTGCAGATCTTTCACCTATTACAGAACTACAAACATCTCCCACCTCATTTCACAAAGGAATGCCAAGCATCCTCAGAACTCAGGAATCCATTCTCTGTTTTGAGACTTGGCCTAGAGAGAGCTCGAAGCTGTGTTACATCCCTGTGGGAAGTGACCTGGGTTTATTTGAACAGTAGTAGTTGCTGTCTGTTGAATGGTAACTGTGGATATCAAGAGTGTAAAAATCTTAGAACATGGATAGGGGCTAAAGAACTAGTTTGGGTCTACTGCTGCGACATCTTTGGAGTTCAGTTTCTGAAGTGGGTTTTAATTTCATTTCATTTTGGATAAGTCTTCCTGAGATTCAGGTTGTTTTTGTTTTGTTTTTCATAGCCCACAATATATTGACTGATACTCGTGTGTGTGTGTGTGTGTGTGTGTGTGTGTGTGTGTGTGTGTGTGTATACGTGTGTACATTGCGTGCGTGTTCCTGGGGATTATTAAACCCAGTGCCTCACACACTACACCACTAAGCTATATCCTCAATCATAGAACATGTTGAGAGAATCCTTTTTGTCCTGTTACCCCCCCATCTCTATCTGATTTAGATTTTCTGAAGTTTTATTTTTGAGATTACAATTACGTTTCTCCCTTCCCTTTTTCCTTCCAGACCTCTCATGTACTCTTCTTTTTGTGCATGTGCTGTGTATTGAACCCAAGGTTTTGAGTCCTAAGCGTGTGTTCTGTTAAATCAGGCTAAGATGAATCCAGCCAGTTCGGACGTGTACCCACAAGAGCAGGTTGAGTTTTTGTGAGACCCAGCCGTGCCCACTGTTGCCCCATGGTCTAGGAACGAGCTGTCCTCTGTCACACAGAGCATAAGCCCTGCTCCTGACACCAAGAAGCTATTTTGTTTCAGACACATAATTGAGGCTGTGACTCAGTTTCCCTTGGCCAGTTGTAGTCAATCTTGTACAGTGTGATTCCTGGGATTCCTGGCTGCATATTTCTGTGAAAATTCACTTGAATTTCATTCTTGAAACTTGTTAATTCTGCAGTTAAATTAGAGGTCAGAGCGAAGAAGAGACTTCTTGTGTTTCCATCTTAGAAAAAAGAAAACTACTACTTGGTGGATTTACTCCTGTCCAGGGGAAGATTTGAGCAGGAAACCTAAATAATAAATTTAAATTTTGCTTTTGGGCTCTGTGGGGGTGGTGCATGCCTTTAATCACAGCACTTGGGAGGCAGAGGCAGGTGGATCTCTGTGAGTTAGAAGCCAGTCTGGTCTACAGAATGAGTTCCAGGACAGCCGGGGCTACACAAAGAAACCCTGTTTCAAAAATCCATCCCCCCTCAAAAAAATTGTGCTAATAGTTCCCTGTGACCTCTGACCCTTAGGAAAAGAAAAAAAACGAGGCTATTGTGACATACTCACAGTGACATTAACGCTGGGCTGAGGATGTAGCTAGTGTTTATAGGAGCAGCCCAGCACTCAATCCTCAGCAGCACGAGGCTGAAGCGGGAGACTCAGAAGTTCATGGTCCTCTTTCATGATGAGCTGTCCTGGGATAATCTTTTTACACTGCGAAGATGTGTCTTTGCCTGAGGCTCCTTCTGATTGGTTTAATAAAGAGCTGAATGGCCAATAGCTAGGCAGGAGAGAAAAGGCGGGACTTCTGGGGAAGAGAGGAACTCTGGGAAGAAGAGAGGCTAGAGGTGACAGGGAGACATGGAGGAAGTCGAACAAAATGGAAAAAAAAAGTAAAAAGCTGTGGTGATAAAATGTAGATTAATAGAAGCAGGTTATTAAGTTATAAGCTAGTTGTAAACAAGCCTAAGCTAAAGGCCAAGCTTTCATAATTAATAATAAGTTGTTATTTGGGGGCTGGCAGGCCCAGAAATTCAGACGACTATGAGCTACATGAGTTCCTGTCCCCTCTGCCCCAGCAAACCCTGCAAATCTTGGGGGGCTCTGTTTCTAGTTTACCCTTGCTTTTTCAGTCATGTAAAGGACAGCACAGACACTGTGGAGCTCAGGAAGCCTTCCTGGGCTGCCATGCTTACCTGTGTGTCTCTTTGGCCTCTCTGGAGGGTCGTTCGTCTCCTTGGGGAATTGCAGTGTCTTCTACAGGGTTTCCTGACACCCACAGGGGCACATTTCTTACAACACACATCTTATGTTCATTTGTTTTGAGAATTTCATAACTTATTTTGAAATAAGTTGAGATGTGTGCGTGCACGTGCGTGCGTGCGTGCGTGCGTGTAGTTCTGGACTGGAAACTTCCAGTGTGAAGAGAGGGTGATTCACAGAGCAGAGAGAACAAAGAAGGGAGAAGCATGGGAGGGGAGCGAATTCCCCAGAGGAAGCTTCCGCTGAAATGGGGGCAACTGCTAGAGAGAAGTGTGTCTGGGAAGAGTGGTCTCCCAAGACACCTGTTGTCTGTCTTTTGACCTCAGGATACAGGTAATGTGTCCCTTACCCAGAGTGCTTGGGACAAGAAGGGTTCCAATGGAAAGGTCTCTTGTTTGTGGAATACTTGCACAGACTACCAGTTGAACATCCCTAAAAATGTAAAAATCTAAATTAAAAAAATATTCCAGTGAAATTGCCTTCCGTGGCTCCTTCCTTCCATCATCATATCCTTAGAGCCAGGCTGAGGAATTCCTCTGCTTTCGTCCAGGGTTAGGAAGGCTGCCTGCTG
>CABHPQ010139944.1:0-12371 GCA_902168405.1 Peromyscus aztecus | reverse complement strand
GGGGGGGGGCGAGAGACGCCCACAGGGATCTTTAGAAGATTACAGTAGTGGCCTGGACGGATCATGAGGGATGCACAAAACAGGAGGAGACGAGAGGGGAGGCCTCCGGATGCCAGGGCGAAGGGACCCTGCCTGTGGTGGTTTCTTCTAATTGTCAACTTGACGAAATAGAGTTACCTGGAAGGGATTCTCCACCAGGGATTGCCTAGATCAGGTTGGCCTGTGGGTGTGTCTGGGCAGGGGAGGGGTGGGGGCATTGTCTTGATTTATTATGCTAGCTAATGTGGGCGTCACCATCCCCTAGGCTTGGGTCCCTCGCACTGTGTAAGTGTGAGACCTGAGCTGAGTGGCAGGTGTGCACGCATGGATTCTCTCCCACCCTTGACGGTGGATGTGAATGCTTCAGGTCGCACCAGGATGGATTGCACCCTAGAAATGAGAGCTAACTAAACTTCTCTTCCCCTTAGTTGCCTTTTGTCAGGGTGTTTTATCACAGCCACAGGAATGAGAGCACCTCTGTGCTGGGGCAGGCCTGTGTGTGGCCTCTGCACGGTCACCCAGGTACAGCTTATCCGACTCCTGCCCTTTAGGTGCCCGTGTTGGTCCCAAATCAGCCCCTGGCCAGGCCTGCATTTTGCAGATCTCCTTTGCTTCTACATCTTCTCTGGCCCTCCTTTCCTGCCCAGTCTCAGCTTACCAGCCTTTGTAAGTGTGATTTCTATGTCTTCAGTTGGAGGACCCACCAGGGATGCTGCTGCTGGGTAAGCCATTAGAAATACCTTGGTGTTTATCTTTACAGTTGGTCGCTTTTGTTCACAGTGAAACTTTCACTCTTTTGCTTTCTGCTTCTCCCTCTCCCATCCTCATTTTTACTTTCCTTGTCCAATGTTTAAAATAGCTTGGAGTCAGCCGACTGCGCTTCTAAGCAACCTCCGTAACTTCCCACCAATTGGCTCAGACTCAAGGAATGTGGGCTTTTTTTTTTTTTTTGCTGGTTTAAGCTAAACATAATTAGGAAAGCATTTGCTCCAGAAATTATGTACTCCTTGGATATGGCTTCCTTGGTTATGACCTCCTAGCCTGGACACTTGTATTCTTCATGTTCAATTTCAGAACACAGGTAGTTGCTTGAATTAGCAATTTGTTAAATTAGCTGTTTTCCAGTTTATTTTTGAAAAGCGAGTGCAGTGTGAAGAGCTCTTATTGCAGACGAGACCTGTTTCAGATTTTGGATTTGGAAATGTATGCATAGACTGACCATCATAAAGCACCCCTAACTTAAGCATCCAAAATCCAGGCTGAGTTGGTCCGAGCTGTGCAGATCAGTGGCGAAACCAGCCCTCCTTAGTGGCAGGTTTCCAGAGTCCTGAAACTACTTTTTGAATCTTTCAGATGCCAGATAAATGATAGAAAATATTTTATCCTTGTGAGGAAAAGATCTAAGGAGCTTCTGGTTTGTGCTTTCTTGCAGATGAAATAGAAATAGAAACAACGTCTCACATCCTGATTCTGGGTGAATTTAGTAATGGGCACCTGCTGCAGCTGGTCCACCCCAATGCTGACCTATTGTTTGTGTGTGTGGGGGGGCAGAGGTGGGAGTGCACTTAGTATACACAGAGCTCAAAGGACAACTCGGGAGGGTTGATTTACTCCTGCCATCTGGGTCTTAGGAATTGAACTCAGGTCCTGAGGCTTGGTGGCAAGCACCTTTACCTGCTGAACCCTCTCGCTGGTCCCCGTGAGAAGCTCTCAGGAAATGCCTTGCTCTTCCTTACTCCCGCTGTTTGTCTTGTTGGTTCAATGTCTGTACATCTTTCAGTGCCAGGAGCTGCCATTAGCTGTGTGCTTTTATCTGAAAGCTCCTTAGCTGGGCTAGGGTAGCTGGCGAAGGCCTCTCTGCCACTCACCCCGGGACAGACACACACTGTGAGCACTGTGCACATGTTTGTATGCACTACAGGAGCACCTTTTATTCAAGCCACTAACACACCCGGTGGGTGACAGGCTTTCTGCTGATTCATGGCTTTTCAGTACATTAAAAAAAAAAATGCATAGGGCTGGAGACTTGGCTCAGGAGTTGAGGGCACTGGCTGATTTTGCAGATGACCTGGGTTCAATTCCCAGCACCCTCATGGTGACTCACAACCACCTGTAACTCCAGTTCCAGTTGATCGAATGCCCTCTTCTGACCTCTGTGACACTACATAAACATGGTACACACACACACACACACACACACACACACACGCATGCACGCACGCACGTGCACACACACAGAGTAAACCTTTAAGAAATGCATAGAAATGTTCTATTTTTCACATATGAACTCATTTACTGCATGCTAGGACTGCCTCAAGTGGCGCTTTCACTGGCCCTCGGTTCTGCCTGGCTGGTGGAAGGCTTGACCTGGACAGCAGGAGCTGTGTAATAGTCGTTGTTTTTATGTGGTAGCCACTGTGCAAGACACCCACAGCACATCTCTTCAGCTTAGTTTTGCCACAGAAGGAACCAGTACCCAGGGAGTCCAGGTTCCCCAGGGGGTCACTGGATGACAAGTTCACTCTTCTTCGTGCATTCACCAAGACTTAGACTCCAGCGCCAAGAGGGAGGTGTCTCCCCACCTGCCTCCCACAGCCTCCATTTCCGAACTCTCACAGTTTCTGCTACGAGAGGACATGTAGTCCTGTGGCTACTGTGGATGGATTTTTATTTATACGAAGCTAGGAAGGTGTGGATGGAGAGGTGGCATTGTAACCTCAGTATGAGGGGAGTTGGAGGCAGGAGAATCAGAAATTCAAGGTCATCCTTGGCCACAGAGAGAGTTTGGGGCCAGCTCGGGCTGCACTCAGTGTGTCCTCCAGGGCACCTGTTAACACACTGAAGTCTCCTGCATGTACACAGACACATTCCAGGCGGAGTTTGGAAGAAGAAATGCACAAGCCGGGGCAGTCTCCCTTCTCACGCCCAGGCATGCTCATTTGTATAACCACGTTGCTCTTCATGCATTCAGCTCATTGCACCCAGACAGAGGTCTGCTGGGTTCCAGAGGCCACGGCTTGTACGAACTCTCCTAGTCTAATCTTAAATGGAAGATTCTTCAAATCTATCCGGATGACAGATGTCTCCAAGGGGCCTTAGCTGTCCTACTCCAGGAAATCTTTCATTCAAAATACAAAGCAAGGGGCTGGAGAGATGGCGCGGCGCAGTACAAGTGAAGTACTCACTGTGCGAGCAGAAGGACCCGAGTCTGGTTATCTGTGACTCCAGTGGGGTTCAGCAGAGGGGTGGGGTGGGAGGAGGGGAGCAGGGGTTGCTGGAAGGAGGGGTAGGGGTGGGAGGTGCAGAGGCAGGAAGATCCCAGGGCTCACTGGCCAGCCTGGTTGAAACAACAAATTGTAGATTTTAGAGGTACACTCTGCCTCGATAGATAGATAGATGGATAGATAGATGGATGGATGGATGGATGGATGGATGGATGGATGGATAGATGGATGAATAAGTGGAAGATGGCAGAAGACACCTGACACCTGACATCAACTTCTGAAACACACACACACACACACACATACACAGGCACATACACAACATATTCACACACAAACACACACAGAGACACACACAGACACACACACACAACATACAGATAAAAATAACTTTAGAAAACTAAGCCACCAGGTATGAATGAAACCCCTGCGGGATAGCTCAGTGGTTGAACGATTGCCTAGCACAAAGCCTTGAGTTCAGCCACCACCACTTGGGTAAAAAGAGGTAACGACTGAAGCCTGCCCTTCCCCTGGTGGTGGAGGACGAGAAGCCGATTGTAGGCAGGCCTGCAGGAATGAAGCACCACAGAGACCACCACAGACCCCAGCTAAGAGAGAACAGGCCTTCGGGGACACCTCTGAGTGTCTACTTCCTTCTACAGGCACCAGTTTGTTTTGTTGTTGACTCTCTACAAATTACATCTAAAACAATAAAAATACAATAGCAACGATCAACACAGGTGTTAGATGCCTCCCGTGGCGTTCAAAACAGACTGCGGTAGGTAATTCATGAAACTGGGTCCAGCATAACCGAAAATGCTAGCTGGACCATGAGGGCGGAAGGAAGAGTTCTGAGTCCACACACAGGACGTGCAAGGAGACAGCGTCTAGGGCAGGGTTGAAGAAGAGCTAAGGGGAGGGGAAAGAGGAAACATTTCGTGCTTTCTCTCACATGCAGGACATAGATTTAACTGTGTGTGTGCGTGTGTGTGTGTGTGTGTGTGTGTGTGTGTGTGAGATGGAAGCACAATATTTGGAGAGAGGAAGGGGACTCGTGAATTGGGGGTATGAACGTGAACAGCTATGCTGCTATCTAGGTATGAAACGTCGCAAGGAAACCCATCATTTTATACACTAACTTATAAAAAATACGGATTTCAGTGGAAAAGATTCAAGAAAGTGCAGTGGTTATCAACATTATAACAATAGCAAAATTATAGTTATGAAGTATTGATGAAATAATGTTATGGTTGGGGGGGTCACCACATATGAGGAACCATATTAAAGGTTCGCAGCACTAGGAAGGTTGAGAACCATTGTGCAAAAGGGTCCCACCTCAGGAGGGAACAGAATGGGTTCCATGACATTTTTGTTAAGTCCACCTCAATCCCCGCTGCTGCCAACCTGCGTTCCACAGCTGGCAGGGGACATGCAGTCTGCAGCTCTCCAGGTCCCCACTTTACTGTGGTACATGGCTCACATGCCCCCCTCCATCTCCCGAGCATCCCCTGGTGGAGCCTGATAGAGATGCACCAGCACTTCACCAGGTCCCTGGAATGCCATCGTGTCTGCCCTCTGCTTGCAGGTGACACAGGCTGAGGGCAGGAATGTCACAAACACTCTTTGCTGGAAGTCCCAGGCTAGTGTCTCTTCAAAAGGACGAAAAACTTTTCCTGCTGTCATTTGTTTTTGAAATGAGGTCTTATGCAGTCTTATGGGACTGTGGGGATGAAGAAGGCCCTGCCCAGCTGGAGAAGGAGGGAGATGGCTGCAAAGTCAGATCTTTGTGGGTGGGGAGGACTGGAAATGGATTGTAGATGAGGCGTTTACAGGCAGGCCTCTTCCTCCCTTCTTGGGGTAATTTTTGTTTTGTTTTGTTTTAACTTAAAGGCACTTACTAAAATTTCTCAAGCTATAGACTGAAACCAGTATACCTGCAACATGAGAGAGACTCCAGGCAGACCCTGGCCGTCCCCCTCAGGCTGGCCTTTCCTTTGCTTTGCTATTGGAAGGGAATACTTCATGCAGTCATGTCTTCCTTTGACCTTTCTAGTTTCCGTTCAGCTGAATGGAGCTTTACTTAAAAAAAAAGAAAAAGAAAAAAAAAGTTAAATAAAAGAGGTGAGTGTGGTAGCACAGGCCTATAATTCAGCACCTGGGACCCAGGTAGGAGGATTGCTGAGTTCAAGGTCAGCCTGGGCTGTGTCTTCAGAAACTGAAACAGCAAAACAACTGTGGCTGTTCTCTTTCCTGACTCTCTCCCAGCTGCCCCACACCATGCTTGTTTTAGAACAGTGATTTTTCTAGGCTGGAGTCACTCATAGAAAATGATGCTTCCCCCTCCCCCACCCAGACCCCCAGACAATGATCTTGATGGTTTGGTGCCAGGGATTGCGTGCAGGTCCTCATGCGTGCCAGGCAAGTATTCTACCACTGAGGTACATTCCTGCCCTGTAATTTCCTTCTTGGGAAGAGCCTGTCCAAGTTTTATTTTCGGCTATAAAGACACGGAGAGAGGAGAAGAGGGGGAGGGAGAGGGGGAGGGAGGAGAGGAGAAGGGAGAAGAGGGGAGAGACAGCGCCAGCCCACTTCTGGGCATGGGGAGGCCCGAGCTCTTTGTCCTCAGCCTTATTTTTTTGAGACCAGGTCTTGCTCGGACCCTGGAATTTGCCCTGTCCTTCTTTGCCCTATCCTGTCCATCGCTGGTATTGCAATTGCTTGCTGCCATGCTCTGGTGGGTGCTGGGAATGGAACTCAGGCCCTCATGCCAAAAGGATGACTATCTAGAGAGAACTTGAGAAAAAGTATCCAGGAAGGAGAGGGAGCCGGAGCCAGGAACACATGCAGAAGACATGCCTTAGAGCTCAGGGCATGTTCTAGAAGATAAGGGGAAGCTAATGTGGCTGGCGCTTCATGTGGGTGGAGTGGGGCAGGATGGGAATTCCCTGCCAGCTGGGCTCTGAGGGCAACAAAAGAAACGTGTAGGACTCTGGAAATATGAGGATTTTCCTAGATGAGACATCCAGCGCTGCCTGCCTCCCCAAGTTTCTTTCTTTCTTTCTTTTTTTTTTTTTTTTAATTTTTTTCTCCTTCCTTGTATCAGAGTTAATCCAGTGTTTTCAAACATCAGTCACTGTTCTATTTCCCTTGAATCTGTTCCCAAGGAAAGTAAATATTTACAGCCCTGGTGGTAAGGTGTGTTGCTTGGGTAAGCGTTCAGGAGTAGGCAACTTCACACGCAGTTTAGCAAACCACACTGTGTTTGTTTTGCTCCACTACTAATCAGGCAAGAATGATTTCAGCGGGAAGGTCGGTATCTTAACCAACCATCTGTCACAGGAATGCAGTGTCTGGCGGCTGCCATCAGCCCACCACACGCTCACTGGGATGGGGCTCTCACCGTGTTCCAGTGGGGAAAATGGTGCATTTTTGTTGGCCACAGCCTTCCTTGCAAAGGACTGTCTAGAGGAATTGGGTGCTTTTCTATTTGTTTTCAGCCTCTTGACCAGAGGCCTTAGACACCAAAGCCAAAGGCAGGCACGATGCAGGAAGCCCTTTCCAGGTTGGCCTTCAGTTAAAAAGGAGGGGGATGAAATTAGGGAGCAAGTGATTCACTGCTGTGTGGTGGGCTTTGTCCACTGTGCGCAGTGTGGTACGGTGAACTTCCCATGAGAATCTGGGTGTGGTGGGCAGCTGGTGTGCCACTGTGCTTTGGAAAAGGTTCAGGAGAACCTAAGAAACTTTGTGCAGAGCTCTTGGTTGAGGCCCTAGAGTTTCAGATCCTTCTCAGTTTAGCCGGGAAAAGTTATGTTTTGACAAAAAACAAACAAACAAACAAAAATCCCAGCCATAGTGAGAAGTCTCCATGTCTCATGAGAGGAGGAGAAAAGCCCTTTTTCAGAGATTAATGATGTACTGACCACAGTTTTAAACCTCATTAACCAGTGTGGCTGTTCCTCACTGTCCTCTTACCCTGGAGCAGGCTTGTTCCCACAGTAGGTCCTTGAGTGGCCAGAGAGTCCTTGAGGGACGCCAGCCTGGGACGTTAGGTTGGGAAGACGTTGTTCCCTCTTTATTCGCTGCTGTAGATGAGGGAGGAGGTGAGCAGCTTGCTGACTGGAGAGACCCCAGGCTTTGGGGTCTCGGTGACTTGGCATACCACCTGTGCTCACCCCTCAAGCATCTGAGTTGCGCGAGGCCAGGCTCAAGATCCCTGGATCCTGTGGCTTATCCAGTGTTCTCATTGGTTGTGCCTGACTCGGGGAGACATACACAGCAAGGTCCCCGACCTTCAGTTATGTGGCCTTCTAGAAGTGAATTATGGGGTGAAGGCTTGACCTAGCGATGGAGGACTTGATACATATAGGTCTCATTTTCTGGTTTGTTTGGGGACTGTGAGTCAGACCCCATCCCTGCCCCCAGAAGGCATTATAGTCAAGGCTCCATGGGTTAGGGTGCAGCTCAGTTGATAGGGTGCTTGGCCAGCTCTCAGGAGGCTGTGGCTTCTGTCGTCAGCTGCATGAAAACTGGGAATTGTGCATCACACCTGTAGCCTCCACACTCGGGAGATGGAGAATTCAAGGCCAGCCTACACTACATGAGACCCTATCTCAAAAACCACCAGTTTCCCCACGAAAACTAAATTTAAAGTTCTTTTAAGGGACCTCATTCATGGAATCAGGCTCCATTAATATATCCAGCCTTCAAATCTACATTTTACCAAGTGCTCACCAAATTTTAAGGGTTACACTAAGGGGACAACCCTAAGCCCATTTGGTAGTTTGAAAGTCTTCCTCAAATGATCCATCAGTGGGTGAATGGCCCAGGGTAGTTACCATGACCTACAGGGCTCCTTTATACAGCACCTTAAAATTATGGCCACCAAACACTCTGCAGAGAGTTTGAGGCTTTCAGCCCCCCAGTTTATTGCCTTTAAAAAGGGGTACTTTATCTGGGTCAGACAACCTCAGGCTAGTTAGTTCTGCCCCCTGTGGCTGGAGAGGGCCTAGTCTTGATGTTCTGGAATTTTTAGCCTGGGAGCACCCAGATGGCCAGAGACAAGTCAGGGCCCCCAGGTTCTCTCTCAGAGTCATCCCGGACTAAAGAAAGAGAAGGACAAACCGGGTGATGGGGAGATGGCTCGTGGAGGAGACTTCCAAAGCTGAGTGACTGTGACGATGGTATTGGTGGTCATGAGTGGGATAACAAGACAGCAAAACCAGCCAGCGTCTAAGGAGCCCTGCTCTTGCCTGCTCTAAATACTCTGAACAGTTATAACAACCCTGTAACATAAGTGCTTCTGCTGTCACTCCCAGTTTACCAGTGGGGAAACTGAGGCAGAGTGTCATTAGCTAAGGTCAAGATAGTTCAGGTTGACCACTCAGATGTCTGTGCCCCCATCCCAGGAGATGTCAAAGGAGAGAATGTGCCAGCTCTGCTACATACCCCACTCTCCCCACGTGACTTAGGCCCCAGACATCTGTGGTGAGGCTGAAAGGCAGCCCAGTGTTGCTAGATTTAGTTTTTCAAGAACTAATAAGAAATCAGTATTTTTTTTTGTGACATAATCTGTTTAAATGGTGGGATGACCTTCAAAAATCTGTGTAAGAGTTACTGTTTATACAAGAGTTTGCCTACATGTATGTGTAGTGGGTAGCCATTTCAGCTTTGGTCTGGAAGTTCCAACCCCTATTGAGGCTTCGGTAACTATCACACCTACAAGGCGGGGCCAAGAGAGGGCCCTGAAGACCCCAGATCCGGATGCGCCGCCCTCTCTTGGTTCCTGGACCCTGGACACTAGAGGTAGACCGAGGAGAGTTCTCCAGAGAACACCGCCGGACTGCGCTACGTCTTTCCCAGAACCCGCAACCTACCTATCCCTTCATTTGTAAGTTACGCCACTAAATAAATCTCCCTTTTAACTACGTGGAGTGGCCTTAATAAACTTCACCAATATGTTTGTCTGTTCACTGTGTGTGCTTGGTACCCATGCAAGCCAGAAGAGGTCATCAGAGCCCCTGGACCTGGAGTTCTAGGCAGTCGTGAGCCTCTAGGTAGGTGCTGGGAACTGAACCAGGTCCTCTCTGAGAGCATCTAGCACTCTTGACGGCTGAGCTGTCCCTCTTGCCTCAGACCTTCAAGGGAATAAGTAGATTTTTAGTGGGGCTTTTAATTCTGTTGGTTTTGCAGCTGTTTTCATAGCATCTGGATCAGAGGCGGTGCTTAGTGTGTGGTGAACAGAATCATGCCCGCCTTCTTGTGCTCCGGGCTGTGCTCCAGGATGTGCTCCAGGCTGTGCTCTGGGTTGTGCTCCGGGCCGAGCTCCAGGCATCAGTTTTAACCAGCTTCCCTCAACTACCTCTTAGTCTTTTCCAGCTTTGCTGCTTCCTATTCCAGACTAGCCTGCGGTTCAGCGAAGTACCAAGGTCAGACAGATACACGTCAAAGCTTAAATTGCTTTAGTTTGTTTTGGTATTAACTAGGCCTCTGGTGGGGGCACTTTTGATTTTTTATATTATTTTTTGTGGAAGTTTTAAAAGTTGAAGTTAAGAAAACATATCACATAAAATTTACTATCTCTGGGGGGGGGGGGGGCTGGAGAGACGGCTCAGTGGTTAAGAAGAGCATTTGCTGTTTTTGCCGAGGACTGGAGTTTGTTCTCAGAACCCACACCGTGCAGCTCACAACCCCTTGTAACTTCAGTTCCAGTGATCCCACACCTTCTTCTGTCCTCAGTAGGCACCACCACACAGTGTGCACGCTAACATGGACATGCATGCATGTGTTCACACACACAAACATTGTTTTTTAAAGGTCCCGTCTCTGCCTGTGTGTGTGCATGTTCATATGTGTGCAGAGCAGTGCCCACAGAGGCCGGAGGACAACCTTAGGTGTTGTTCACCTTGTTTTTGAGATGACCTCGTTTGCCAGTACCTGAGACTTGTGGGTTAGGTAAGGCTGGCTGCTAAGCTCAGGGATCTATCTGCCTGTTTCCACTCTCACAGTTTAATACCTCTCAGCCTGAATTATCAAGGGTTGTGAAATAGACATGCCACTCTTACCTATGTGCAGGAAGGGAATCCCTCCAAGTGATTATCTTCTCAGAGTTGTAAGAGCTCATCCAACAAGCCTCAACTCAAGGATCACTGACCCGAAGCAAAGCCAAAGCTGGGAATCCGAGTCTCTGGTCTCTGTGCTTGGAGAAATATTCCCAGAGCATGCAGGCCATGGCATAGATCCACCCAGTGCAGAAGGCCTCTGGCTCTTCGTCTAGCCTATCAGAGGGGCTGCTCTGCGTCCTAGGGTAGGTTACCACGGCATCTGATAGAGCATTTTGACGTGAGCCTGAGGACAAGAGGAAGGAGGAAGTTGAGGGTTCTGCCAGAAGTGGAGCCGTCAGTAGGGACTGACTTCAGTGTACCGAGGCTTGGTAAATTCATGTAGTCGTATAGGAAAAGCAAGAAAATGTTTTCAGAAGTTTTATTCATATGTTTTATTACTACCTCCTAAGTTGGTATTATGTGAAGGAATATTGGTGAAATCTTGTAAAAAGCACTAAGATGCCAACAATTCTCAAATATTGCTGAGGAGCTGAGGGTGTAGTCAGTGGTGCAGGGTTGCCAGACTGTGCCAGGCCCTGGATCTGGTCCCCAGAAAACAAACAGCACCTCCACTGCTGGAGGAGAGTCCATTTAGACCTGGAGACAGATCTCCAAATCAGAGGTATTGTAAGCATAGTCCTAAGTTTTTCTCTCTAGGATTTGATAATCAGACTTAACCTCTAGTGGATCAAGATGAATGAAAACTCCTTTAAGTTTAGGTCTGGCTGCCCTGACTGGCAGATCACTGAGTGGGGGTCACCTTACCTGAAGCTTTATAGACTGATAGAGCGCTGAGGTGGGGTTCTTATCTGCAGCCTTGTACAGGACACATTCTTGCCTTCCTGCTGTGTCGCATGAAGCGCTGGGAGGGCTGGGCAGGCATTGTTATGGCAGTTGGTTAATGGTTAACCCCTGCAGTATGCCACACACACACCTAATCTTCATGGAGACCTACTGCTCAGAGTGAATAATGGCTAGCCATTGCTCCTTTGACTAAGACTGTTTGACCTTGCATGGCTTATTCTGTGAAGGTAGTTTTTCTTCTTTTGCAAATAGAATTTACATAGCTCAGAGGTTTTTATGACTCATGCCTTGCAAAGAAACCAGGTGGTATCCATGAATAGTGTGCTGTCTGTTAGAGACCTGCGGGATAATTGCTAAGGACTTGTTAGTAAACGTGAGCACAGCTGTGTAGTTAGAGACCAACATAAAGGGATCTTTTCCTCAGTAGGAAACAGGAGGAAAGCAACGCTCTTGTTAGCAGACACAGCATGGCACTGTTTATGGGGACTCTGGAAGGGAGAGAGATAAAAAGGAGCTGGAGAGAGGGCTCAGAAGTCAACAGCACTGGCTGCTCTTGCAGGGCTCAGGCTCAGTTGCTAGCACCCATACGGTGACTCACAACCATCTGCAATTGCTGTTCTAGGCATCGGACATCCTCTCTGGCCCCATAGACTCTTGCCCATGGAGTGCACATAAACTCAGACTCACTCTTGCACATGCACCCCCCCCCCCCCCCCAGGTACTGCAGCGTGTGGAATCCCTGGAGCGCTGCTTGCTGCAGCCTTGCTGAAAACGCTGCACTATCAGGAAGAAACAGTTTCAGGCTGACCGTGGATTGCCCCAACTAAAGCTTTTGCTCCACCTAGACTATTGCAAAAATATGCTATAAACTTTATTAACCATCTTTATAATAGACAAGCTTGGCTGAAAATTGATTCTTAACAGGCTTGGTGGTGGCGGCAGCGTTGGTGGTGGTGGTGGTGGTGTTGTGTAGTGCTCATGTGGAGGTCAATGACCAGTGTTGTTCCTTGGAGCCATCTACCTGTTTTATTTTTAAAGAGTCTCTCACCAGCCTAGGACTCACTGAGTAGGCTGGGCTGGCTGGTCACTGAGCCCCACAGGTCCATCTTGTTCTTCCTCCCCAGCACTGAGATGACAAGCATATACCACAGAGCCTGGATCTTTTCATCTGTGCTCTGGGGACCCTTGGATGGCAAGCGCTTTA
>CABHPQ010139942.1:0-15746 GCA_902168405.1 Peromyscus aztecus | reverse complement strand
CTTCCTGACTGTGACTGAGATGTGACCAACTGCTTCATGCTCCTGCTGCCTTGACTTCCCAGCCGGGATGAATAGTGATCTTGACCTGTGACAGAAAACCAACCCTTCTCCCTTAAGTCACTTTTGTCGTGAGGACAGGGAAAAAAACTAAGACACTGGGTCTTCACTCCTGAGAGTTCCGGTTGTTGTCAGGTTTGGTTGCTTCTCAGCACTTCCTTGCTCTGGGTGCTGAGTGTCCTTTGTTCTTCAGCCCTAGGAACCCAACTGTGTGTTCAGTGAACACTTGTGACATGCAATTAGAGTCCTGCCTGTGCCTCTCTCCCTCTCTCTGGACTTCATCAAACAATACTCCCCTTTTCTTACATTATCACAGCTTTATCTGCTCCATTTTACACATATTCTCAACTTTTCCTCCCAATATTTCTCATGTGGGCTACCCTATAATAGACCCCCATACTCTTTCTCTTCTCATATTTATATCCTGAATGTAGTAGTATCCCCAAAGAAAATTATTAATGTTGACTTGGAGATGTGTCTCCATTGTCTCTTTTTCCTCCTTCTGCATTACAGATCGCTCTTGTGCCAGTTGTTGATTGTCAGCTTGACAGCACTTAGGAAAGCCAAGTTCTTCTGCTGCGGAACAACCCTTTTCTACACTATGAATATGTATTACTGTCGTTGGTTAATAAAGAGCTGACAGGCTGGGAGCTGGGCAGGAAGTTAGGTGGGAAAGCCAAACTGAGAATGATGGAAAGAAGGAGGGAGGAGTTGGGGGAGACACCAGCCAGCCACCCAGGAAGTAAGACATGCCAGAGAACTGGTAAAGCCTGGAGCCATGTGACAATACATAGATTAATAGAAATGGGTTAATTTAAGTTCTAAGAACTAGTTAGTAATAAGCCTGAGCTACGGCCAAGCATTTATAATTAATATAAGCCTCTGTGTGGTAATTTGGGAAGTGGCTGCCAGATATTTGGGAACAGGCAGTCAGGACAAGAAAACATCTGTTGGGCTGGGGATTTAGCTCAGTGATAGAGCACTTGCCTAGTAAGCGCAAGGCCCTGGGTTCGGTCCTCAGCTCTGAAAAAAAAAAAAAGAAAAGAAAAGAAAACATCTGTTTAAACTTTCTTTTTTTAATTTTAATTTTATTTGTATGGGTGTTTTGCCTGAATGTATGTCTGTGCAGACACTTGTGTGTCTGGTGCCTGTGGAGGCCAGAAGAGGGCTTCAGATCCCCTGGAACTAGAGTTGCAGATTGTGAGCTACTACATGGAATTGAACCCAGGTCCTCTGGAAGAACAGCCAGTGCTCTTAACTGCTCAGCCACCTCCCCATCCTGATATTATTATAGTTTTAATTCACGTTACCTGAATCCAAAGACCTATGGTAATATGGGCTGCAGCCACTGGCCTAGTTCCTTGCCCTCCTGGGCAATACCTGGTGTTATCTCCAACTATTCTGTGTACTTGAGATTTGCCGAGTTGTTCGGGCATCCTACCTTGATGCATCATCCAAGACTGTTCTGGGTTGTTCGTTTGTTTGTTTTTGTTTTTTCAAGACAGGGTTTCTCTGTGTAGCTTTAGAGCCTGTCCTGGATCTCGCTCTGTAGACCAGGCTGGCCTCTGAACTCACAGAGATCCGCCTGCCTCTGCCTCCCAAGTGCTGGGATTAAAGGCATGCACCACCACTGCCCAGCCCAAGATTGTTCTGATATGATAAACAGCCTCGATACATGTACACAGCCATGGCCATTCCACGCCCAACCTCCAGTCACCACTTTAACCCTTTCCCTCCTCTATCCTCCAACAAAAAGGGTGATAAGAGGGGCAGTGGAGAGCTAGGCTTGCCCAGTTGAGATGTTCAATCTGCCTGTCAGTTTCACCGAGCCGTGGGATGCTTAGACATATGAACATTATTCCTGGATGCTCTCTAAGGGTGGTTTTGTAAGAGACTAGCATTTGAGTCTGAAAAGGAGACAGGTGTTGTGTTGGGTTTTGTTGACATGGGTCTATGGAAGAAACAGGGTCACTCTGTAGAATGCTTGTGTCAGTCTGTAACAAACTCAGCAGTTTGAATCTCTTTATGAAGGGACAGTCCAGCTGTTGTAACAGCAGTGGTCAGTGCAATAATTCCTATAACCAGAGTGAGAACCTGTCCAAACATTTGTGTGTTCTTCTTAATATTCTTTCAGTGAGCTTCTATACCAGGATCACCACGGGTGAGTCTTGCCAAGGCCTCGGCAACTTCACCAGTATCCAGACTGCTGTCCTTGCTCTAAGAATGTAGAAACTTTCAGAGGTTACATTTAAAGACATACTAGAATTAAGACAGGTGGGAAGGGTACAGTGTTCACAAGTGATGCTATAATTATTAGTGTACCATTGTACAGGCCCCTTCAGTAGCAAATAATGGTACACATGCTATAAAAGGATGGTTTTGAGCCAGGCAGTGGTGGCGCACACCTTTAATCCCAGCACTCAGGAGGCAGAGCCAGGTGGATCTCTGTGAGTTTGAGGCCAGTATGGTCTACCGAGCAAGATCCAGGACAGGCACCAAAACTACACAGAGAAACTGTGTCTTGAAAAACAACAACAACAACAAAAAAAACAAAAAACAAAAAAAAGGATGGCTTTGATTTAGTCTAAAAGACAAAGTATGCTTATTATCTTTAATGTTTAACTCTCCATCCCGTGCTTTAAGAGAATGGAAGGCACTTGTTAATTTTCACAAGTTAGTCTGAACTGAATTGCCAAATTGTAGGAGAGGACTTGACATTCCAATTCCATGTCAATGAATAGGTTCATTAACAGTAGAACTAATTTCTACAATTCCATTTGTACTATACCTGTGCCATCTTAATTCTGAGTGAGAATATTTTCCTTGAGGGAAGCCATAAGGGCTCCAATCAATGGCATTTCCATAGGAGATATTAATCAGCACTCAAGGTTTCTCGCTCTTACACGGTCACCAATGTACCCAGTCAGATTCCTTGTTGGTAACCCACACCTCACAAAACGGTAGATTTATGGAACTGATAGCATTACTCTGCTGTCCTTTAAAACCAGGTGCATGAAGCATATAAAACTTATTATGATAATCTTGGTAATTAACTATAGATAGCCACATTTGGAATGCTATATTTAGACAGTGAATTTCATTTCCCATGCAAATAGCAATTCCTTGTACTCCCTAATTTCCTTACCCTCCTCCATAGGCTTATCAGGTCCTCAGTTGTCATACAGACCAGGTAGCCAAGAAGATTCATTAACCATCACAGAGATATCCATATCTCCCTAACTCACTCCTGTGTTAATTGGAGGATCGGGAACATACCCCAATATGTATAGTTGGCCCTTGTTACCTGTACAGTACCACCGATAGCAGAGCAAGGGACAGGTTTGTGGTGTTCAAAGGTTTCTGAGCTGGTCGAAGCACGGTCTCCCCTTTCTCACACAGTTTTTAATGTGTCCCCAGGTGGGAGGATTATCTGTCCGCATTTCTTTTTTCCCAGAGTCATGTCACTCATCCCAGCAGCCAAAGCTTCCTAGAGACTCTTCTTGCTAATGCTGGACTTTCTATCAATTTTGATGGGATCCATAACTTCTGTAGAAATACAAGCATACCCTCGGCCCCATCTTAATAATTTCCCTGGTTCCCATTTCGATGTTCAAACATCTTTATAATACACAGGCTGACTCAATCCAGCAGTTTTTTTCTGCAATCCAATGCCTTTCAGCAGCTGGTGTCCCTGTTCCATTAGTGTTTAAAAAAATTTAAAGTTAGTAAAGCATTATGGGAGCTATCCCTGGGGGTCCTCATATCCCCTTCTGTTTAAAAGGCATCTCTTTTAGGGTGTGATTAGATCTTTCAATAATTGCTTGTCCTGTAGAATTATTTAGTAATGTGTTTTGTGTTGTAAGGTGCAAAAAAATTGTTTCATTTTACTGGAAGCATAAGCTGGGGCATTATCAATTTTAATTTGTATCAGTATGCCCATTGTGGCCATTGTCTCTAATAAATGTGTAATTATAGAATCATCCTTTTCAGAACTTAAGGCAGATGTCCATTGAAATCTAGAGTATGTATCAATGGTATGATGAATAAATTTTAATTTTCCAAATTCTGTTAAATCCATTTGCTAAATTTTATTTATTGTGTGTGTGTGTGTGTGTGTGTGTGTGTGTGTGTATTTGTAGGATTATTTCCTGCATGTAAAGGAACTTGATTATGCAAAGAACAAGCAAGACAGTTTTTTATAATTTCCTTAGCTTGTTGCCAGGTAATGGAAAATTTTTTTTAAGCCTTTACTGTTAACATGATGTTCCTTATGAAATTCTGAAGCTTCCAACACACTTCCTATCATAATTGATCAATTTCTTCATTCCCTTTTATTAATGGCCCAGGCAATCGAGTATGAAATCAAATATGAGTGATATATAGTGGATAATTTCTGTCCCGGGTTGCTTGTTGCAGTTGCATGAATAGCAAAATTAATTCTGAATTATCAGGAATAAGTTCAGCAGTTTCTACATGCAATACATTTCTTTCTGCATCTTGAGAATCGGTAATTATATTAAGAGATTCATTGAAGCCTAATAAATGTAAGCATTGCAACTTGGATGGAAAGGGATCCTAGCAGTTAGGAGTGAAGGGAAGGGATCACAAAGACACTAAGCCTGGCAGATTACAGCCCTGCTCCAGGGAAAGGTTCCCAATGCAAGTGTAACAACTCCGCTCCAGTAGGGGAGGGTTTCCCCAGTTCCAGAGACGGTTACAGCTCTGCTTGGGTCCCCTGGAGTGTAACAACTCTGCTCCTCTAGGCATAAGCTTCCCCTGTTAAAGTGTTACAATTCTATTCTTCTCCCCTCTGCTCAAGCTCTTGCAAAAGTTGTTACAGCTGGGCTCTGCTCTGGCAAATGTGTCACACCGGGCAACAAACCTCACTCAAGAGATTTATTGGGAAGGAAGAATCCAGGAGTGTGACTGCCTCAGGTGAGAAACAGCAGCAAACTGAACAGGTTACAGCCCTTATATAGGATTTCTTGGGGGGTGGTGTGTGTGTGGGGGGCAGAGCTTTCCAAGATGGCTTGAGATTGGTGCATTTTTATAGCCTGATTCTGGGGCAAACTCAGGGGTTAGTAGGATTTCATGCTCAGGGGTTGGTGAAATTCTGCAGCCTGGCTCTGGGGCAAGCTCATGGGTTGGTGGGATTTCAAGCCCTGGTTCTGGGGTCAAGTCTGGTCTTGGCCCAGATCTTGGATCTAGTCAGGGACAGGGTGTTCTTTCCTTGGCCTTTTTTACCCTACAATAAAACCATTAGAATGGCGTATAACTCTGATTTTTCAACTAAAACATATGGACTTTGAATTACTTTATTGATGTTTCCTGCTTAATAACAAGCTATTCCTAATTTATTTGCATCAGTATAAAATGTGAGAGCCTGAGAAATGGGTGCTTTTTCACTATGCAGGGAAGAATCCATTCAGTTCTTTTTATAAACTGAAGTCACTTACTTTTCAAATATTTGTTGTTAATTTCTCCTAAGAAATTACTACAAGCTCTTTGCCAATCATCATTTATCTCCCACAATTACATGATTTCAGCATTACTATAGGGTATTACAATCTCAGCTGGATCCATTCCTGACAATTGACAAAGTCTTACTCTTCCCTATATAATTAATTCAGAAACCTTTTCTATATAGGTTTTTAACTTTTTACTCTGTGAGATAGGAAAACCCATTATAAAATATTATCCTCCCTCTGAATATTGAGTATAGTAGGACAATGGGTAGAAGGCAAAATTACTAAAATACATTCAGTTGTGAGATCTAACCGATCCACATAGGCTTTTTTTTTTTTTTTAACTCAGAGAATTTGTTTATTCCCTCCCCAAAAACCAACTGCAATCGTAAGAGGTGAGTACAAGCTCATGATTTTATTGTCTTCATAACAAGATCAGCTTAGAACTGGATCACCTGGCCCTTTCTCTTCTTATCGCCTCCCAGTTCAAAGTGCTTGCATCTCTTAATAGCCAGCATCCTCTTCGATCTGCAGTTGGGCTCAACACACTCAAGTCTCAGCACAATCTTCTTCGTAGTTTTGGCCTTTTAGAGGAAAATAGGCTTAGTCTGCCCACCATAGCCCCTCTGTTTCCTGTCATAGCGCCGCTTTCCCTGGGCATACAAAGAATCCTTGCCCTTCTTGTACTGGGTCACTTTGTGGGATTGGTGCTTGCCACATTTCTTGCAGAACGTCCGGCGGGTCTTAGGAACGTTCACCATGTTGGCGGGAGCGATATCGGCACAGAAAGAGGCAAGGCCAGCAACGGAAGTTTATAGGAGGTCCCACATAGATACTTTGTAATTTTTATTCTACTTGGGCCAATTCCTTTTCAGCCTTAGCTGTTAATTGTCTTGGACTGTTTAAATTTGAGTCACCCAAAAATTTTTGAAAATCATTATGAGTGTGTACCTGATCTCTTCTGATCTATACCTTTTGTGGCTGGATTCTCTGTTTACTTAATTTAAATCCTAAATTATTAAGAGAATCTCCTCTTTGTATTTTTTCAGGAGAAATTTGTAATCCCCAACAGTGTAAAAATTTTTGTACTACATTAAACATTCTTTCTAAGGTATCTGTATCAGAAGCTGCCAACAAAATATCATTCATATAATGATAAATAATAGATTGAAAAAATTAATTATGAACCATTTCCAGTGGTTGATGCACAAAATATTGACATAAAGTTGGACTGTTTAACATTTCTTGAGGAAGTATTTTCATTGATAACTCTTTACAGGCTGGGATTATTATAAGTAGACATGATAAAAGAAAATTTTTCTCTATCTTGTAAAGAGATAGTGAAGAGACAATTCTGTAAATCAATAACTACACTAGGCCAATCTTTAGATAATAAAGAAAGTAAAGGACTTCCAGGCTGTAAAGGTCTCATAGGTTGAATTACCTTATTTACAGTTCTCAAGTAAGTTAATATTCTCCATTTTTCAGATTTCTTTTTTATTACAAATACAGGAGAATTCCAAGGACTAGTAGTTTCCCCAATGTGCTTAGCATCTAACTGTTCTTTTATTAGTTGTTCAAGTGCCTATAATTTTTCTGTAGTCAAGGGCCACTGCTCCACCCGTACAGGCCTATTAGTTAGCCATTTTAAAGGCAGAGCAGTTGGGTTACTGGCAGTGGCCCTTATTCCAAATTTGGATAGCCAATTCCTATTTCGTCTTCTTGTTGGATAACCTGTATCACCTGTGATTTTCCTTGATAATTTTTTTCTGATACCTTTTTCAGGAACATATCGCATTTTTAACATCATTTTATGAGCTGTTTCTGAAACTATAGGAATATTAATTTGAGTTCCCCATTGTTGTAATAAATCTCTCCCCCCACCCCGTAAATTCATGGCTATATCAGCCACATAAGGCTTTAATATCCCTACTTGTCCTTTAGGCCCTATACATTTAATCCACTGTACACTTGGTTTCACCTGAGATAATATTTCAATGCCTAAAAACTGAGTGGAGACTTCTTGTAAAGGCCAGTGGGATTTCAAGATTCTTGTGAAATTACAGATACACTTTAGCATCCACTAGGCCTGCAATCTCAATGCCGTTCACTTGTAATTTTAGCTTTGGCCTCTCGTCACTAATAACAGTTTGCCAAAATGTCTCTTTTTCTAGTATTTTCAAAGCCTCCTGTTCTACATATTGGAGTCATTTTACCTTTAAAACATCGGAGTAATAACAAGTGGACAATTTTATCACCAACTTTCATCTGTACAGTTCTTTTTACATAAGCCATCTATAAAAGCATTAAAAACAATCTCTATAGGATTTTAAGAGGTAACTTTAGGTAATACCTATGGAGTATTTTTATAAAATCTTAAAAAGAGGATCCTTTTCTACAGATCCCAAGTAACATGTTAATGTAATTTGCCAATTATCAACAATGTGGAACAATTTACCTGTATTTTATTTAGTGAAAAAATAATTTTTGTAGGCTCTGTATCAGTAAGAGATTATTTTTTATGAGCTTTTGCCTTAGTAGTCACATTATCTAATAAGCTAACAACCCAATCTGTTTTGGGTATTACATTTTTATAGAATTTAACCAAGAATTTCCAGAAAGTAACTTGAAGAGCAGAGCCAAATTTTCAGTAATGATCAACAGAAGAGAGTATATCCAATAATGTAGTTTAAAATAATAAATTTTGTTCCTTTAGTTCATTTACTATGAAAATTAAACATTCATTTAAAATTAATTAGACAATCAAGAGAAGAGAACATCCTCCATATAATGAATGATTAATACCTCTGGAAATTCAAACAGCATTGACTTAGTACTTTATGCCCTGACCACAATTGCATTTTACCTTTTCCAATCTGAGGGAAAAAACAAAAACATTTAAACCAAAGTTAAGCAAATAAACAACAAGGAAATTCTAAGCTGGGAGGCGGCCGTGCCAGCTCAGGCTGCAGCAGTGAAGCCCCACTCATCATCATGTAATTCGGACGCCACAGCTCTCCACTGTCAGGCAGAGTGCAGCCAGAGAGCCCTGAGTTCCAGCTAGCCTTAATTTCTTTCTTTTATTGGAAAGAGCCTTTTGTTCTCCCTCTACTTCTACTGGGAAGAGGCTTTTTCCTTTCCTTTATTTTTTGTGTATGCGGCCTTTTAATTTTTAGACCTTAATTTAACATTTTCCTTTCTTTTTAACCAAGTAAACCTTTTTTTCTTGATTAAACATTTCTCCTTTTTCCATAGAGAAATGCCCCTTTTGATTTCCTTCCTTCCCTTTTCTCTACTGAGAAGGGCCTTTTTTCCTTGATTTTTTCTTTGTCTCAGAGCCATTCTATTCTTACCTTTGATATTTGCAATGACTGTGCAGTTCTAACTTTTTCTTTTGACAAGCATTTTAGCAGCTGCACACTTTATTGCTCTTGAGATAGGAGTTTAAATTCCCCATGACCATGCCAAAATCTGGAGTTCTCTTATCCTGAGAGCACATTGTTTACTTCCTGTCCTTAAGAGTGTCCAGATCCCTTTCTTTTCAAGCCCCATGTTGGCCGCCAAATGTTGTGGCAGGCGGATCTCTGTGAATTAGAGCCCAACCTGGTGTACAGAGCAAGTTCCAAGACAGCCAGGGCTACACAGAAAGACCTTGTCTTGAAAAACTCTTTAAAAATTGCTTATTTGTTTATTTTTTAATGTGTATGTAAATGTGTCTGAGTATATGTATATGTACCATTCATGGGCAGGAGGCAGCAGATATCAGAAGAGGGAGTTGAATCTCCTAGAAAGGGAGTTACAGGCAGTTGTGAAACACTATGTGGGTGCTTGGAATTGAACTGGGGTCTCCAGAAGAGGAGAACATTCACTTAACCTTTGAGACATCTGTAATTTTTTAAACCAGGAATTGAAATTTTAAAAATATTTTCAACTTTATTTTTATGGTAATAGAGGTATAACTCAAGGCTTCAGACACATGCTAGACAAGTGTTCTACTACTGAGCTACATCTCACCCCCCTGTTAAAACACTTTAACTATTTTGTATGTCAGCATATCATGTCCAGAGCCAGCTCTACCCGGAAGAGAGCTCTGGGATTCAGCAGAAGAACAGTAAGAACCTGTCTTTGGGGCTGGGATGACGGTCAGTAAAGTGCTTCCACCATAAGTGTGAGGACCTGAGTTCAATCTCCAGTGTCCTGGAAAAGCCAGGTGTGGCCAAACACGCCTCTAATCCCAGCACAGCGCACAGCACAGCACAGCAGACCGGGGCCCCCTGGGGCTCACTGGCCAGCCAGGCTAGCTGACTCAGAGAGACCTGGTCAATATAAGTTGGCAGCAGGGAAGGGTGGCACACACTTTAATCCCAGTACTTGGGGAGTAGATGCAGGCAGATCTCTGAGTTCCAGACTGTCTAGGCTAGATGGTGAGGCCCTGTCTCAGACAAACAACAACAGCAACAACAGCAAACCCAAAACAGTGGAAAGTGAGGAAGATACCAGCTGCCAATCTCTAGTCTACACACACACACACACACACACACACACACACACACACACTCATTTGGACACACACGCCCACGTACAAACCTCCCCTTGTGTCTCTCTCTAAATTTAGATTGGTGGGAGTATCTGGGTGATTCCATCGTGAGGACTCTTGCTTCTATTGGTCCTTTCCATACAGTTATGGTCATTGTTCTTTGTCTTTTGTGTCACTGGTCATGTGGCGGGGAATCACAGGGTAGAACCAGCAGTGATCCTTGAGCTTGTGCCTGCAGCCCACTTGTGGACTGTTGTGGGATATTTGTACACTGTGTGAAGATATAGTGCTGTGATTGGTTTAATAAAGAGCTGAACAGCCAATAGCTAGGCAGGAGGTATAGGTGGGACTTACAGCAGAGAGAGAAGGAGGAGGAGATGAATCTAGGTGCATGGGAAATGCTAGGAGAGACAGAGAAAAAAAAAACAGAGGTGCAAGATGGAAGAGAGGTAACACCACATGACAGAACACAGATTGATATAAATGGGTTGATTGAAGTTATAAGAGCTAGTTGAGACAAGCCTAAGCTAAAGGCCAAGCTTTCATCATTAATAAGAGGTCTCCATGTCATTATTTGCAAACTGGTGGCCCATGAGAAACTATGTCTACAGTAGAGTAAAAAGCCGGGATTCTTGCCTGGCCTACATCTATGTGGACAAGCTTTGCTGTGATTCACCAATAAAATGGATCCGAATGGTTCTCTGTCCCCCTTTTTTCACATGCAGAGCCTTTATCTCAGTGACCACCAAGAGTATTCTCTTTGGTCTCTGTCGTTCAAGGGGGAGAAATAGTTGGCCCAGGTCATATGGCCAACAGAACAACCTGGGAACCCAGGTCATGAGGGCACAGGGATATTTTATTCACCTGTGCCAAGTCTCTGGGGAGCTTGTCATAGGGAGATGTCCCAATCTGAAGGGCCATCTCTCCTCAGCCTTCACTGTCTCCTACACCAATCTCATCTCTGCCTTCACAGGCTCCTCCTATACCCATCTGGTGCTGGAAACTGACCGCTCTCTGCCTTGGGCACTTTCAGTCTCCAAATGGTGTTTTTGCTGTGTGTGCTAACATGGGCTTTGCTTTCTTGGACTGCCCTTGAGATGACCTCTTGGATAGTGGGAATTGTGTCTTCTGCATCTGCTCCAGGAATACCGACTGACACACATCTGTCGTCCCAGCATTTGGGAGGAATGGACAGGAAGACCAGGAGTTCCAAGGCATCCTTGGCTACATAGCAAGTTTGAGGCCAGCCTGAGCTATAATGAGACCCAGTCTGGGGAGGAGGGTAGGGAGAGGGAGGAGAGACAGAAGAGAAGAAGGAGGAAGAGGGGAAGCAAGAGGAAAACTGTTTTGATTGATAAAGTGGATAATCCCTAGGCAGAAACTAGCTTGCAGTTTCTGGCTGCTACAGTTTGTATTTCTTTTTATTTATTTATTTTTATTTATTATATGTACAATGTTTTGTCTGCATGTGTCCTTGCAGGCCAGAAGAAGGCACCAGATCTCATTACAGGTGGTTGTGAACAACCATGTGGTTGCTGGGAATTGAACTCAGGACCTCTGGAAGAGCAGTCAGTGCTCTTAACCTCTGAGCCATCTCTCCAGCCCCTACAGTTTGTATTTCTACTTTACCAATTATACTCAGCTTTGGAGGAGTCTATTCATGTAGGAATTAGGATCATAACATGCTAGCACATTCATCTAATGACCTCCAAATTAGAAGATGATGATGATGGTAGTGGTGGTGAGGATGGTGATTTTTAGGAGCACAGCATGAAGATCTTCACACCCACAGATCTCCAGAGAAATCAGGAATGTTAAGCAAACAGGATTGTCTTTCCAATGGGAAAGATGAAAACCTGTTCTTCCATCCAGAAAGCTGGAAATTGGATGTGATTAATAGCCTGGTGATCTGTGTTATCTTTTGGACCAGACCATATCAAGCTCCTACAATCAGGACCAGAAGTCGCTAGTAATCTAAATGAACCTTATAGCCAGGGGCTCCCCAAGCTCCCACAACCAGGACCAGAGGTGGCTAATAGTGCAAATGACCTCTACCCTATCTGTATGACTGAGATCAGGCAAGACCTTTAGGCCCTTCAGCAAGTACAGGTAGCCTATCTCTAGAACACATTTTTGTTTGTTTGTTTTTTTGTTTTTTGAGGCAAGATTACTTTGTATAGCCCTGGCTGTCCTGGAACTTGCTTTGTAGACCAGGCTGGACTTAAACTCACAGAGATCTGTTGAGGAATATTATTTTAAGATGTGTTACATTTGTTTATGCTGTGGAAATTTGTTTAGTGTTGCAAAGATGTGTTGCATTCTTTTATGTTGCATTTGTTTAACTCTGTGAAGCTGTGTTACTTTATCTGCCTAGAACACCTGATTGGTCTAATAAAGGGCTGAACAGCCAATAGCAAGGCAGGAGAAACGACCGGTGGGACTGCCAGGCAGAGAGAATAAATAGGAGGAGAAATCTGGGAAGAGAAGAGGAGAAGGAGAGGAGGACTCCAGGGGTCAGCCACCCAGCTACACAGCCAGCCATGGAGTAAGAAGTAAAGAAAGGTATATAGAAAGATAAAAGCCCAGAGGCTAGGAACTGAACTCTGCTCCTCTGGAAGAGCAACCAGTGCTCTTAACTATTAGACCATTTTCTCAGTTCCAAATAAAATATAATTAAAAGAAAAAAAGAAAAAGCCTGCCTAATATAACCTAGCTCTTCTATTTGAAGTAGTCTAAATTTTTTAAATTTATTTTATTTAGTTATGTGTAGGAGCTGGAGACTTGGATTCAAGTCTCAACATCCACATGGCAGCTCACAACCATCCTAACTCCAGGTCCAGCAGATCTAATGCCCTCTTCTGGCGTCTACGGGCACTGTATGTTGTGGTGCACAGACATACATGCAGGTTAAACACCCAAACACATAAATTAAATAGGGCTGAAGAGATGGCTTAGTGGTTAAGAGCACTGATTGCTCTTCCAGAGGACCCAGGTTCAATCCCCAGCACCCACATGTCAGCTCCCAACTCTCTATAACTTTAGTTCCAGGGTTTCCAACACACACACACACACCCACCCACACCCACATATGCAGGCAAAACACCAGTTCACATACAATAAAGTAAATTGCAGGGCGGTGGTAGTGCATGCCTTTAATCCCAGCACTGAGGAGGCAGAGGCAGACAGATCTATGTGAGTTCGGGGCCAGCCTGGTCTGCAGAGCTAGTTCCAGGACCATTAGGACTACACAGAGAAGCCCTATGTTGAAAAACTAATTTAAATAAATAAATAAATAAATGAATAAATAAAAATTTTTGAAGAGGTGTGGGGGTGCTATGTGTGTGTGTGTGGCTGTATGTATGTGTACATGAATGTATCTGAGGGTGGGTGCTAGAAAAAAGGGTATCATGCTTCATTCTCTATCACTCTATTCCGTTGAGGCAGGTCCTCTCCCTGAACCTAGAGTTCGAGTTCTTAGACTAGGCTGGAAGTCAGAGCTACAGCAATCCTCCTGACTTCAAGCCCTCTCTAAGCTGGGCTAACAAGTGTACTGGCTTGTTTCCTAACTGCTGAGATCCAAATTCTGATCCGCATGCTCAGAAGAAACTCAGCTTAAGTAGGACGGACCAGCTCCGGGGTGAGGGGTCGGCTTCCCTGAGCTCTGCTTTGATCTGTGTTTGCTCCCTTTGTTACTAATCCAACTCTGCTCTCTTCAGCACATTCAGCTTTTTGTTCTGTTTGTTTGTTTTGTTGGGACAGGGTCTCTCTGTGTAGCTCTGGCTGCCCTGGAACTTTGTAGACCAGGCTGGACTCAGAGATCTATCTGCTTCTGCCACCAAAGTGCTTGGATTATAGGCATGCACCACCACCACCCGGCACAATCCAGCTTTTACTATGTGAAATTTCTGGGGAAATTTCGCATGGGGGATAAAGGAGCTATGCGTGTGCCATCCCCAAGCACAACTCCGGCCCATTGACTATTTTACACTAAAAACATTTTAAGGATCTGGTGAGGTGGCTCAGCACTAGCTGCTTTTCTAGATGACCCAGGTTCAGTTCCCAATACCGGTGTTGCATTTGGAAGGTAGAGGCAGGAGAAAGTCTGAGTTTGAAGCCAGCCTGGTCTACAGAGTTCCAGGACAACCAGGACTACACAAAGAACTGTCTTGAAAAATAAAAAAGGGGAAAAAAAAAAAAGAAATACTGGGGTCAGTAAGAGATGTTGGGTGTTGGGACAGACCCTTCAGGAATGCTTTTTCCATGGGGATGAGTTAGTTTGCTGGACTCCCATGACACTCGTGTCCTTCAGGTGTGTGCCTTCCTTGCCGGAAGCAGCGAGGATTCAGATACTATGCTTTCCCAACTCCAGAACTCTGAGCCCAAACAAGCCTCTTTCCTGTAGATAGATGTGTATTTTTTCAAGGCATTAGAATGTATCAAATAATGAAACAAGCCTCTTTCCTGTAGACAGATGTGTTTTGTCAAGGTGTTAGAATGTATCGAATAACGATGGCTCATACTCAGCATTGTCTCTGCTGGCTGTGATTTACCTAGTAATCACAGTTCCCTGTGACAGACAGATTGACTGTTGGCAATAGCATCTTTCCTGTTAGTCCTAATTAATAATATTAATTCTCAGAATGCTCCTTAGAGGCTACGGACTTCAAAGAGGAATTACTGAAGGACAAGCAGAGAGCCAGCGCAGAGGCAGAGCAACAAGCAAGTGGTTAGATATTAACAAAGCCAGTTGAAGAGGATTGTAGGGTTTAGCTACACAAGTGCAGGACCCTCAAGGCGAGGACCAGGGGTCCAGAAGGATGGATGGGTAGATGGAAAGCTTTTCAAATGGGCCTCGTTGGAATGGGGCCATGCAGAGCGGGAACTCAGAGGCCACAGAGATTTTCTGCCAGTTAGTCCCTTGATGCCCATACCATGTGTTTGGATGAAAGGTTGGTAAGGCCATTGCCATGACAGTGGGCTTCTGTTTATGGGGTCTGGTAAAGGTGTTGCACTTTTCCTTAGTCTGGGGCGTTTGGTAAGTTCATGGGCCCGTTTTTTTTTTCACACATGTTTTTAGTATACCCGTGTTCTCAAGTGTTCCAATCTTCATTGGTAAGTTTATAGATGGTGCCAGTCAGTGACTTGTGGGTGATGCTGGTCAAATAGTGGTGCTTATATGCACAAAGGAGATGCAGAGTCATCCTGTGTCTGCATTTACACTCCACATGGAACCTCCGAGCCTGAAAGCTGCTGTCTCATACAAGTTAAACATGGCAATGACGCAACAGTTGGAGTGTGGCTCCAATCTCCACAATTACCTAGCCTTGGGTGTTCTGTTATAGCAATAAAAAAACAGACTCAAAAGGAGAAGACTGTCCTTCTCAGCATCAAGTACAGAATGCTGAGGCCAAGGGAGATCTGCACGAACAACCTGAGCATGGCAGTCCACACCTGTAATCACAACCCTGGGAAGATGGACCTAGGAGAATCGGGAGCTTAAGCCAGTCCTGGTTCCATAGAGCTCGAAGCCGGCCCAGGACAAACAAAACCTGTCTTAAAAAGAGCTGGGGAGATGGCCGAGTGGGTAAGAACACTTGCTGAAGAGGCAGGAGGATCTGAGTTTGAATCCCCAGTCCGTAAGAAAGTAAGAAAACTGGGCAAGGCCACATGTTCAAGTACTGTGTAAC
>CABHPQ010139932.1:0-28062 GCA_902168405.1 Peromyscus aztecus | reverse complement strand
CCACTCACGCCTAGACTGTTCATGTAGATCTCATCCATTTCTCTGTCATTGGGTGATCCCCATGTCTTTCTTGGGGTCCTGTTTTCCAGGTAGCCTCCCTGGTGTTGTGAGTAGCCGTCCAGTCCTCCTTGTTCCACAACTAGTATTCTCCTATTAGTGGGTACATACCATGTTTGTCTTTCTGAGTCTGGGTTACCTCACTCAGGAGGATTTTTTCTAGATCCATCCATTTGCCTGCAAACTTCATGATGTCATTGCTTTTCTCTGCTGAGTAGTAAAACAACTCTGAGATACCACCTTACGCCAGTCAGAATGGCTAAGATCAAAAACACTGAAGACACCTTTGTGCTGGAGAGGATGTGGAGCTAGGGGAACACTCCTCCACTGCTGGTGGGAATGCAAGCTTGTACAGCCACTTTGGAAATCAATATGGCACTTTCTTAGAAAATTGGGAATCAATCTCCCCCAAGATCCAGCTATACCACTCTTGGGCATATACCCAAGGAATGTTCAATCATACCACAAGGGCACTTGCTCAGCTATGTTCATATCAGCATTATTTGCAATAGCCAGAACCTGGAAACAACCTAGATGCCCTTCAACCGAAGAATGGATAAATAAACTGTGGTTCATTCATGGTTCTTAAACCTATTAACATTCTCCATTTTCCCAATTTCTTCCTAATGACAAATATAGGAAAATTCCAAGGAGTGGTTGATTCTTCAATATGTTGAGCATTTAGCTGCTCCTGAACCAGCTGTTCCACTGCCTGTAACTTCTCTGATGTCAAAGGCCATTGTTACACACACACAGGTTTGTCAGTTAACTATTTTAAAAGTAGGGTTGTTGGTAACTTTGAAAGACCAATAGCTGATATGACATGATTATGTACAACTTGAACAGTCTGTGACTGTTCTTGATAATACTTTTTAATATTTCTCTCAGAAGCATTCTTTATTTCATGGTTTAATTCTAAGACTGGAGGAATGTTAATCTGTGTTTTCCATTGCTGCAATGAATCACATCCCTATAAATTCATTGCTATGTTAGCCACATACAGTTTTAGTTTTCCTATCTGTACTTCTGGCCCTATACACTCAACATATCTTGTACTTTGTTTTAACTGAGATTAAGTTCCAATCCTTAGAAGCTGAACTGTGCCTCCTGAAGAGGCTAATTTGGATGCCAAAGTTTTGGTGAAATTATTGTTACATCTGTCCCTGTACCTACCAAACCCTCAATTTCAATGCCACCTATTTGTATTTTTAGCTTTGGTCTCTGGTCATTTATAGCAATTTGCCAAAATACTTGTTTTCTGGTCTCTCTTGAACTTTTTGTTGTTTCTGTTGAAAGTGTTCTCTCTTTGATCACATCCAAAAACAGTGTGGTTTTTAACAACAGGTATTGTTTTTAACTGCTCTGGGATGATTTTCTCTGGTGATGACAGGGAAAGCTTGAAACAGACTTGGTATTGGGGCCTGTGGGAGGCCCCTCAGGGTGTTTCCTGATGCAAAGGGTTACCTTGACTGTCCCTTGTTGATCTGCATTCATTAATCCAATGCCAGCTTTTGCCACACCTTCTGCATATTCCAGAAAGCTAGGACCTTCTATTTGGATTATCTCTAGAAAAAATATTGTTTCTAGGAACACCTTGTGTAAATCCTTTTTCAAATGACCTTATTTATCACAATTAAAACATCTGATATTTTGATTTTTCTTGAAATTTTTAGAAATCACTTCTCCTATCCAAGTATCATTATAAATGTGAGATTCAGTAGCAGCTGTATTTTGGATCCATTTGTCTATGGGTACTGATCATGACTTTAAAGGCCTGATCACTTTTTCATTCTAAATTATCATTTTCAAAAGTCAAAGGTTCAGTTAGTATTTGTTTAACTTGTGGATCTGATATCATTCTGTTTACAACTGAAGTGAATCTTTGTAAGAAAAAATCAGTGGCTTCTTTTGGACCTTTCATAATTTTAGTAAATGTCTCGGTCCTCTCTCCTGATTCTTCAACCCTGTTCCAAGCAGTCAAGCAGAGCACCAAGGTGTGATCATCAAATGTAGACTGTCTTTGTAAATCAGCATACTGGCCCCCCACTGAAAAGCTGGCCTTGGGAAATTTTAATACCTCTAGCCCTACTTTGTTTTTCTATGATCCTAGCTTCCTCTCTCCAACATGTTTTCCGTTGTAACTGAGAATCAGCTTCCAATATTGCTGTAGCTAGATTTTTTCCAGTCTTGTGGGATAATCTTGCTCCAAGTTACCCATGAATTTAAACATTTGCTTCACAAAAGGGTGAATGCATACCATATAAAATGACTTTTTCCTTAAATCTCTTCAAATATAAGACTTCTACATGATCCCATTTAACTTCTGCATAGCCTTCAGGATGCCTCTCATCTGGTGGTCATTTTTGTATTGTAACTGGATAAATTAAGGTTGGTTTTCTAGTAACCTTAGGCTACTCCTCTTCAGTTTCATAATGTAATGGTGTGGTAGGTTCTGCTCTAAATCCCTCTGCCTGAGTATTTTTCTTATTTTCATTAGTAGGTCTTTTTAAAGCTTGTATCTTATCAATACTTAAGTCCTTCTAAGATCCGTATCTTATCAGTCAAATTTTTCTTATTTCCATTAGTAAGTCTTTCTAAGGCTTGTATCTTATTAGTCAAATTTACATTTTTGGCGCAGTTATCAACCCACTTTTTAAAGGATAAAATATAAATTACCAAACTGATAGTAATTACAATTGGCTTTGTGTCAATCCCAGCTAAGTGGTTTATCCCCTCATTTATTTCTTCCATTTTTAAGCCATCCATAGTAGCACTATACAGAGTCCTAACTCCCTGCATTGTTATATTTCTGATTTTTTTTTCTGGAGCTGAGGACCAAACCCAGGACCTTATGCTTGCTAGGCAAGTGCGCTACCACTGAGCTAAATCCCCAACCCCATATTTCTGATTCTTAACATGGGAAATATTTTTCTTTTTAACATATTTAACTCTCTCCTTAAGGACTTCCCAAGTGTCTCACCAAATCTGCTGACTTCTCAGTTTGTCTGCAGCAACAATGCCATCAGCAGTGGGCTTGAGCCCTTCATGTGATTTCCAAGCATGTGCCTGCTTTCCACTCCAGGGAACAGCTCTCTTAAAGGCCTAGGCAGCAACTGTGGAGGCACTGGCCAGCGTGACTTCTCTATCCATGTGGTTGTGCCATGTGTTGAAGTGCCAAGTGATGTTTTTCTGTCAGCTTAGCAGCTACACATGAATCTACTCAAATTTTAATTATCATCTGCTGCCACATGGTCCTTCAGTCATTACCCCACTGGCCACTCAGGCCATAGCCTTGTGGGGCTTCTGGTCCCATGGCCCAGCTCTGCTACAGTCATGGTATGTAGGTTTAAATTAAATCTCTATCATTCTATTTATCAATAAGACTCAGAAGTCAAAGGCTGGGGTGAAAACCTGCTAGCTCAGAGAGGCTGAGTAGCAACTAGTTGACCTTGCTTTCTGGCCAGAGACACCACAAGAGAGACATCTCTTTCCCAATCCCAGAACTAAGAAGAGGAAGCCCAAACTTTTGTCCCCACCCTTTTCTTCCTGTGTGTCTTCTCTATCCAAATTACTGACTTCTCTAAGGCAAAATCTGGTCAGCTAGTTGTTGGCTCTACCCCTGATTCAAGGTATGACTTTATTAGGCAGTTTCAGGAGTGTCTGAATGTGATCTAAATATCCTACAACACTTGAGTAGCTTAAATCTTAGGCATATGAGTTCATCTTAAATGGTTTTCCTACCTTTATTATTCTGTTTGATGGTAAGTAAGGTGTTAAAGATTGCTAAAGATTGAAACGACTTCTATGTTCATTTGTGGGGACACCAAGCCTGACTCCAGATAAAGTCAAGATCCATAGTCCCAACTTATTCACAATTTCCATTACCTTCAGCCAATCATGGCCCAAAAGTATGAAAATTTCAGCAATAAGTAATTCATAACCTTTTATTATTTTTCTTGCATCATAGTGTTATATGTTGTGACTTATTACTGTTTCAAATTTTTAATTTGCTTGATTTATAAATTTTATCATAAATATATGTGGAAAATATAAGGTTCATTATTATCCATGTTTTCTGGAATCTACTGAGAGTCTTAAAATGTATTCTCATGGATGAGGGCAGACTGCTGCCATAGGAAGACCTCAAGAAAAAAAAAGCTGAGGCACAGCTAGGCATAGTAGTAATGTAGAGGTCATACCCTTCCTTGTAAATGAGCCTCAGTGTTCTCACATCAGGAAATTCCACTGGGAAGAAAAGGTAGGAGGATCATAAGTTCACAGATACCCTGGACTATACAACAAGTTCAAGGCTATGAGACCTGTTCTAAAGAGAGAGGGTGGAACAGTGAAAAAGAAAAGAAAAAAAAGAAAAGTTTAAAAACTGGGAGATTCTAAAGGCTTACTATGTATGCAGAACTGAAGAAGAATGACTGATGTCAATGGCTGAGCATCACAGAAACAGCATTGTCTCACTGAGGAAACCTTGGGAGTTGGAAAATAGATCTATGATTTGAAAGGAAAGTCACTAAGAACTGTACTGAAGTGGTAGAGAGAAAACATTCCCAAAAAGCAGAATATAAGATAACTATGAGGTGGGAAGTCCCTGGCTCTTAGGCAGCCCCATGACAGTCACATACAGAGTGATTAACAGAAGTTGCTATGGGTTTGGCTAGCCTACATCCAGGCTGGCATGGAGAAAGCTGCAGATGTATACTTCCTTTAGAACTTTCTCAGTGAAGCTATAAAAAAACTAACACACATGAAGCCAATAACCCTAACTATCATCAACTACCTGAAAATAGAAATTCCAATAATAAGTAAGAGATAAAGATGGATCTGGGGAGTCACATGAAGAAAAGACCTCAAGGTAAGCCTGAAAAGCTGTTTATGGCTTTGACAGGTTAGAGGGCTACAGGCAGGAAGAAGGGCATACTGACATCAGAACAAAGCATGACTGGTTGACGCTTCATGGCAGAAAGGACACGATTGACTGAAGAATTGTTACAATAAGACGTAAGCATGAGGGGCAAACAACAGAGGGCTTCAAAAGCTCCAAGGGACTCAGACTGGTGAACAAGCGATGGAAAAGTGCCTGAAGTCTGGGAGAAACTAACGTCAGAACCATTCTCCAGAAATACAGTGTATTTATATAGTCCCCAAAACTTCAGAGGCTGAGGCTTAGGAGTAGAAAAGAGAAGGGAGAAAGTGAAAAGAGAAAGCTAAGCAACATGTCAAAAAGTTCAACAGGATGGTCAATCAACTAAAAAGACTGATGCAGACAAATTGAAAGCAATACCACTCAGAGAAACTGGGTTATTGAGAAGGGAATGTGGTCTAGAAAATGTGTCCGTTTGGTTTTAAATACATTGATTCTGGCAAGGGCATAATCCCCAGGGAGGGAAATCCTGCATCCCTGTTTCAATCTCTGGAGCTCAGGAACCTGGCAGCCTCAAGGAGATCAGAGGCTTAGCATCTCACTGCTGTAACTCAGCAAGTCCTCCTGTGATTCCAGTGCTCCCCATGGACTCCCCGGGCTTGTAAGGGGCCTGAAAAACATTCAGTGTGTAGACAGACTCTTCCTCGGTGTCGATGGCATACTTCTGCAAGAGTTTCTGCATTATTCTTTTTCCAATACCATGTAGTAGGCATTTGAGTAATACTTCCCATTGTATCATTACAGCATATCCACTCTTAAAACTAACAGATTCCATTATCTTTTTCTATCACTCCTCATTTAATATGAACACTAGTATAAGGTCATATTATTAACCCAACAAAACTAAACTCCAAAAGAGGTTAAATTTCAAATTCACAAAACTAGTAAAAAATAATGAGAATTCTAACTCATTTTGCTTTGGTTCAAGAGTTTACACTCTTTCACTTAAATCCACCAATGTAGACTTTCTGCTAAAACATAAAAGAAATAAGGATACAATGTCAGTTAAAATGTCCACTGAAGCCATGTCTGATGGTGCAGGCATACTATAATCCTGGCACTAAGAGAGTCTGAGGCAGGAAGATCACAGGTTCAAAGCAGCCCTGTGGAAGTTAGTGAGACCTGACCTCAAAATAAAAAGGGAAAAATGAGTTGAGAATAGAGTATAATGCTAGGTTCAACCCTCAGTGCTGTGAAGGTATAAGCATTTTGTCTGTAGACAAAGGAAAAAAACATGAAAATCAGCTGGCTGGAAGCTCTACAATTTCTCATTCCTGAGAACTGTAATGTTGTTTGCTGTGGGATGTCTTTCTGTATGCTGTGAATATGTGTTGCTCTCATTGGTTGATAAATAAAGCTGTTTGGCCAATGGTTAGGCAGAACAAGGTTAGGCGGTACATTCAAACTGAAGATGGAGATGAAGAAGGGTGGAGTCACCAGATGCTGCGAGCTGCCACCAGGAGAAGCAAGATATGAGAGAACAGGTAACACACAAAGACACGTGGCAATGCATAGATTAATAGAAATGGGCTGAGTTAAGTTGTAAGAACTAGCTAGCAAGAAGCCTGAGCCATAGGCTATACAGTTTGTAATTGATATAAGCCTCTGAGTGATTATTTTACAAGTGGTTGCAAGAGCTCAGTTGGAAGAGATTCGCCTGGGCTAGGCAGGACAGGAAAGCTTCCAGCTGCAGTGGTTAGGTCACCCTCTATGTCTAGGCATTTATTCCCATTGTTTAGATTTAGAACATCTGTAATATACACATATCTGTATTCATTGCAGCACATCTACACTTACACACACACACACACACACACACCACATACACACACACACACACACACACACACACACACACACCAATACAAATGGACAAAGGAAAGTTTTAAAGAAATAAAAATGGCCAAAAACAAAATGGAAAAGGTTTCCCAGCCCATTAATAGTTACAAAAACTGAAATTGACATAGACACCATTTTTTCATTTACTAAAATAGACAGAAATATGTTTTAGAATCTAATAAATGAGAATGAGTGAAAATATCATTTTTGTATTCTGTTGACTAAGTCATAAATTTATATCATCTTTCTAGGAGACAAGATGTTACTGTAAATCAAAATCTTTGGGAGATAATAGCTCTCAGGAATCTCCAGTGTGCCATGGCATCCATCACAATGTTATTTAAAGTGAGACTCTTTCAAGAGCCTAATGGACAAAGATAAATAATGACTCAACAAAATTAAAAGTAGCATGCATTAAAACATCCTGCAGTTACTTAAAATATCACATTGCCTAAGAGTATGAAATCACTAGGGAAATGACTATAGCATATTATTAAATAAAGAAAAGATTGTTTCAAAATAACATTATCCTATAATCATTTTTTCAGTGTAAGATGAAATCCTTCTCCAAAAATCAGCAAACACTCTTTTTGGATAATAGATTATATTGTCTTTTGTGTGTTTTCCTGTGACTTCTAAATTAGTTATAATGAAAATATATGGCACATATTTTTTTACCATCAGAAAAAGTCATATTAAAAAATTAATACTATGCCATGCCTGGAGGTATAGGACTGTGATCCCAGTTGCTTCGGAGCCTAAAACAAGATGATCATAAATTCAAGCCTCCTGGAATACAGAGTGAGTTCAAGGTCACCCTTAGCAACTTAGCTATCCTGTTTCAAAATAAAAAGTGAAAAGTGTTTTTTTTTTTTTTCCAGTGAGTACTTGTCTAGAATTTACAAGGCCCCAGTTCAATATCCAGGACTGAAAATAAAGTGTAATTCTGTTAAATTATCCAGTCTACATTTTCAGAGAATACATGTACCCACCCAGGTCCTCGAAGAGGACATTTTATCACTGTGTCCTTTGCTCCAGAGAAACTTCAGCCTCCTCAAACCACCATAAACTTAAGCTCTGCTTTCCTGAATGGCCCAGCTAGTTTTAGTGATTGCTCTGACCACAAATATTTTATGAGAAAAAGGCATCTTTCTTGTGAGTCACACTTTTTCACTTCAATCCAACCATTTCATTCACTTATGACTTCAGCAGTTATTAAACACCTACTTTGTGTCAGACAATACACAGATGCCTGCAACACAAAGATAAGGTGGAAAAGGGGTGTGGGGATAGATCAGTCCATAAAACACTCGCCATACAAGCATGAGGATCTCATAGAATCCCATGAACCCACATAAAAATGCTGGGTATGGTGGCACAAACTTGCAACCCCAGTGCTGGGAAGATGAAGACGACATGCAGTTCTCCGAGGCTTGCTGAACAACCAGATTACCCAAATCAGGTGAGATCCAAGCCAGTGAGCGACCATGTCTCAAAAGGCAAGGTGGATGGCATCTGAGGACAAACAATACCCAAGGTTGTCCTCTGGCCTCCATGATGTGCTCACACATGTGCCTCTACTCCCACAAAACCAAACACATGTGCAAAAGACAAGCAGGAGAAAGTCAATTGCAGAGTGAGTCTTGATTAGTCTGTGTGTCCCTCAATCAAGTCAATGGGCCCACAGAAGAAGGCATCTAAAGGTAGACTTGAGGAAATGATGGATGCTCAAAGGCTGTAACACCCTGAAAAAGAGGGAGGTGCTTAGATTTAAGATTCTAGAATGGACACTATACCTAAAGGAATGTCCATGCATAGCACACAGGTTTGGGAGCTCTTCCTCTATTTTGGGACCCTCAAACAGCTTGATTTGGGTAAAATGCATTGTCAAGGACAAGTGTCTGGAGATACTTGAAATGGAGTTTTGCACTACTAGAAACCTAAAATCATCCTTGGAGAAGAAGAATTTTGAGCACATCATTTTTGGAAGCACTGCAGAGTATCCCCACCCTCCACCCCCATAGCTCTGTAATGCACATTATAATCTACCTCTTACAACTTCATAATGCACATTAAAGTTTAAGGCCTACAGGAGAACTGCCCTCTCTTGCTTTTCCTCGATATTTCTAGAAACATACTTGAAAAACAGTGAACAGAAAAATGGGAAGAGTCTAGAAAAATGGCTTGTTTTAAGTAAGCTAGTGAATGGGCTCTTTAACTTAAAAACTCAGGAGATGCCGGGCAGTGGTGGCACACGCCTTTAATCCCAGCACTTGGGAGGCAGAGGCAGGCAGATCTCTGTGAGTTCGAGGCCAGCCTGGTCTCCAAAGCGAGTTCCAGGAAAGGCACAAAGCTACACAGAGAAACCCTGTCTCAAAACAAAACAAAACAAAACAAAAAAACCTCAGGAGAATTTGGATAGTATTTGATAAAAGAGTCACATGATCAGTTAATAACAAAAGCAAAGACACCCTGACATCAGTAAAGAGCTTTAACAAATGGGACAGACAGACAGACAAGCCTAAAACTAAAAGGGAGGACACAGCAACAGGATGGCAAGGGTGTGCTAGAAAGGGTCGGTCCCAAGACAGAGGGTGACCCTTAGTGATAGCTAGAAACCAATGTTCAAAGCATGAGAGAACGCTATCTAAGGTGAGTCTCGGTTTCTTCCTAAGGTCACTAGGGAGAGAAGGAAGCAAACGTGACAAGTTTGGAACATTTTATGGAAAAAGGAGATAGGAGGCTAGCAGACAATGCATGATCAGAAAATTGGCCTAAGGGTGAGAAAATGTCTGGGGAAAATGTCTGCCCATTTGCATTAAAAATGCAAAGAATATTTCCTTTTATGTGTATGAGTGTTTTGACTTTGTGTATGCAGTACCAATAGAGGCCAAAAAAAGGACTCATCTGGAACTGGAGTTACAGATGGTTGTGGGTCACCATGTGGTTGCTGGGAATGGGACCTGAAGTCCTCTGCAAGAGCAGCTGGTGCTCTTTAACACTGAAGCGTCTCTTTCTCTCTTTCCAGCCCCCTACCATTAATTTTCTTTAAAGACTTTTCAAAATAGTTTTAAAATTAATATTGACAGTTTGGGTTCAGGAAACAGATACATAAAGCCAAACAACTAGAAAAATTCCCACTCCATGGCCAGAGCACAAAAGGAACCCACAGTTGGAGGGAAAATATGAAGCCTGTTTAGGAGCTATATTTAGTTGCTTGATTACAGCAAAACATCATCAGTGCATGTTTTCAAAGGAAAACAAGATGCAAACAGTATGAAAGGCAAATCAAGAAAGGTGGTGTCTCTAAAGGTGGCTATAGCTTCAACCTCTCCAGATCCTCTCCTGGACCCTCAGAGAGAGCCCTGCTCCTTTTAAGTTCTAATGACTGCCAGCCCAGTGAAGCAGGGAAGAGCCCTGGCAAGCCAATAACAGGAGAGAAAGCCTGGAGAGGGACCAGTTGACCCAAGGAAGATATAAAGGTCAGGATCCAGGAATCCTTTCAAGAAAAGATGACATATTTATATCTGCCCCTCTTCTCCACAGACCCAGATTCTGAAATGAACAAAAACAGTCTTCACAACTGCGTGTCCACCCTGTTACTTCCCATTTTGACAGCACTAGCACATAATTGTTTGTCAGTCTCCTAATTTATTCAGAACTCAGAGTTAACCACTCATAGTCCTTTACAACAAAAGAAATTTCGCTACCTAATTTTCCATATTCCTAATTTTCATACCAATCTGAAATCTACATTTTTATGCACACTCTTAGGGCTCGTTAAAAAGAAGATGTTTCAGTGTAATCTTATCATATGGGAGCCATGTTGTGTTTAATTTTGACTAATGTCCTTTGACGTTCACTAAAATGCTTTGGACCACACTGTTCTTATAGAATCACTGTGAAGACTGTGGAACCAGGTATGGAAAGTTTAAAACTGTGGAAGTCTGGACAGTTAAAAATGGAGCCCAGATCCTCCTTACAGAGTCTAGCCAGTGAGCTACTGCTGCCCTTGCTCCCAGTCTTCAACACCACTATGGTGATATTTTCTTTTGTACCAAAATGTTATTTGTATGTTAATAAATAAAGTTGCCTGAGGTCAGAGCTATTAGCAAGTCATAGGAAAGCAGGGCAGTGGAGGTGTACGCTTGTGATCACAGCACATGGTAGACAGAGCTAGGTAAGTCTCTGTGTGTTCAGGGATACAGCCAGCATTGGATACACATGCCTTTAATCTCAATACCAACCATAGAACACCTGGAGGTCTATACAGACAGGCCGTGATGAGGCAGTCCTGTGGTTGGGTTTACAACCAATGAGAAGGCAGAACAGAGACTATATAAAGACTTTAACACAGGAAGTACCTCCTCCTTCGGAGAGGTAGGACCACTGCAGGAGGAAGGGTAAGGTTTTAGCTCTTAGCTCTGACCTCTTGGCTTTCTTCCTTGCATTGGTTCTGTGTTTCTTATTTATAAGACAGTTGGTTACATCTACACACCACCAATACTAGAACTGATACCAGAACTGGTACTGATGTGGGAGGCTGAAATCATGGCATCTGCAGCTTTAGGCAGGGTACCACAGTCATCCCTGCAGCAGCATCTCCAACCCCTTTGGCACATTATAGACACAGCTCTGATTTTGATGTCCTGGGGAGGACCCAGCCATTGTGCCCATTGTCACAGCGGGATTTGAGTTTGGTATCCTAGGGAGAACATCTGATGATCCAGATGTGCTCGGGTGCCTGTCATGTAGCAGATGAGAATCCAGAAAAGGAATTCTTCTTCCCTTAATCTCCTATAGGATTCTTCAGACATAAGAACAAAAGATGGATACCACAAAGTCAATCCAAGTAGAGGTCCACTGCAGGCACAACTTTAGACCCAGTGTCTAAAGCTGCTCTTTAAAATGAGAAAGAATGTTTTGGCATTAAAAATAATAGATGTGGACATCACTGAATAAAGCGTATAGTAATGAATGTATGTTTTGTATGTTTTTAGTATCTTCAGTGTATTTTTGAATAATGTTGTAAAGACACATTGACTATATGGAAGCTTTTTTGGAAGAAAGAAAAAAAGACCAATTTTCACATTCTGAGATATATTGCACACATTAGGGAGAAAGCAGAGGCATAAAGCCTGCAATGGAGGCTTTCAGGAACTGATGTAAAATGAACTGACCCTAATGGAAGCTGAGGAGAGAGGGTGGAGCCACAGAGGCGCTCCCTCTCATGCAGCAGACATCCACAGAGAGGGTACTCTGGACACTCAGGAGGAGTGTTTATCCCTCCTGACATGAGCAGAGACCAGGCAAGGTGGAAGTGGCTTTACATTCAAAGGAAGAAAAGCTGCATTGCTGTGGTCCTTTGACTCTTGAGCTCATTTGGTCAGCCATCTGTCCAATGGCCAGCAGTGACCATGTCCCCTCTGTGTTGTTCATCATGTCGTGGTTCCATGAGTAGGGTAGACCAGGTCCTTGTTTCCCTTTTGTCCTACATTTTGGAAATGCCCAACCATCCTGTATGGATGTTGATATGAGTCTCTTTGGAGGTCTACACATCACTCCCCAAGGTGGTGAGGAGAGAAGAAGCAGAAATAGGCAGCATGTCAGGAAGTTTGGATCAGGACAAGTCACAACTCAACTATAAAGACTTCTCTAGCTGTTTTTATACTGTAGCTCTATAGTACAGCTTGAAGTCAGGGACTTCTGCTGTGGTCTTTAAAAGATTTTATTTTTATTGGTCACATGATAAATTCATACATAAGATGACAAAGAGACATGAAATTCTTCTAATTTATCTTGCTCATAAGAAAAATCATTTCATTTTTCAAAGGTTTGTATTTGTTTGTCTTGTGCTTGTACATGTGGTTTCAGAATACTTTTGGTCCTGTTTACCATCAGATGGCCTTATTAATAAATTATCATTCTGTATTCTTTCTATACATATAACTAAGACATAGTGTTTTAGTTAGGGTTCCTATTGCTGTGACGAGACACCATGACCACAGCAACCCTTATAAAGAAAAACATTCAATTAAGGGTGGCTTACAGCTTCAGAGGTTTAGCCCATTATCATCATTGCAGGAAGCATGGTGGTGCACAGGCAGACATGGTGCTGGAGAAGGAGTTGAGAGTCCTATATGTAGATCAACAAGCAGCAGGAAAAGAGAGAGAGAGAGAGAGAGAGAGAGAGAGAGAGAGAGAGAGAGAGAACAAGAGAGAGAGACTGGGCCTGGTTTGAACATTTGAAACCTCAAAACCCACTCCTAGTGACACATTTCCTCCAACAAGGCCACACCCACTCCAATAAGGCCACACCTTCTAATAGTGCCACTCCCTACGAGCCTATGGGGTTTATTTTCATTCAAACCACCACACAAAGTTAAAAAACCCTTTTCTATTATGTGATGAAGGCATTACAAGGCACCAAGAGTTTCTTTCTTATTAGACAATTATTATTGTATGACATTTTATAAATGTCCTTCAGGGCTCAGTGCTGTGCTCAACAAGATTAAAAATATACTGATCACTGAATTCCAGCACTCATATTCAAATATATACTATACTGATAGAAGCCAATAAACAAAGGAAAATCTATAAAATAATACAGAGTTATATTAAAATGATGGTGATGGTGGTAGTACTGGTGGTGGTGGTAGTGATGATGGTGATGGTGATAAGTATGGTGATGGTGTGATGGTGGTGATGATGATGGTGAGGGTGAGGATAATGATGATGATGGTTACAATGAGTGTTAAGTTTTACCAAGCATTTCCTACCTCTCGGAAGTGTTCTAAGCTCCTGTGCTGGTCCCTTTTTGCTCCACCCTATGAGACAGAGCACGCTGAAAGTATTAACCACATGTTCCATTTGTTGGGGAGCAAGATTAAGGCCACATTCGCCCTTCATATAACTACAGATTTGATGGTTACAGTAGTTTAACCAGTATGAGTAGCTTAGAGGGAGGTGATATGCCAAATGCAGGGCGGTAGGAAGCAGAAGAAACAAACTGACCCATTTAACTGAAAAGAACAAGTACTAATAAGCAAAGAAAGAGTTGGCAGTACAGGGAACTTAGTTGTGCTTTGAGGTAAAGCAAGAAAGAAGTTCCCATTGAGAAAGTTCACTGTTTAGACATCATTGGGCAAGATACCGGAGAGGTATCAAGAGGGAAATACTGCAGATGTAGATGTCACAAGTAGAAATTGAGGTTTCCATAGGCCAGATTGGGGAGAAACAGATCGTTGGCATGGGTATAACTCTGTGATTAAATGGAAAAGAAACAGACACCAGGGTAATAGAACAAGCCGGCTGGATGCCAGGTTGGATGTAGGTATGGAAAACAATAAAATTCGAAGGTGACCCATCTGAAATGCACCTGCAATGTATCCTTTCTCTGTCTGTTTCTCTTGTTAATCTGATCCTGATCCATCAGAAACCTTCTGCCTCCCCTCAGTGTCCTACCACACTCTGCCGTGTGTGCTGGTCTTCCAGTTGCTTGCATTTCTCAGCTGCTGATGTTGCCCCCCACAGCTGCTAGTCTCTTATTGACTTTAGTCTATTATTTACTTCAAGCTCTAAAATACAATGCTGACATCATCATCTGCCCTTCTGCGGAATATATTTGTATCCTGAGAGCAAAGCTCCTGAGAAAAATCTACTCGAATAGGAAAGATTTGTTTTTGGTGCACACTTTCAAAGGCTTTAGTCTATGGTCTGCTGGCTCCATTGCTCTGGGCCTGAGACAAAGCAGGGCATTATGGTGGTGGGAACATGTTGGTGAGCAGGCTGCTCACAATATGAGAGCCAGGAAGTAAGGAAGGAGGGAGGCCCGGGGAAAGGGTCAGAAACAACACATCATCTAAAGGGCACATGCCCAAAATCCATTACCATCAACCAGGTCCACTCCTTAAGTTTCTGTACCACCCAATTGTCCCTCAGATTATGAAGCCATTGGTGTGTGAATCCACCGATAATGTCTAGTGCTCAGGATTTAGTCACTTCCCAAAAGCCTCTAAGCTGGCAACTAAACTTCTATCACAAAAGCCTGTGGGAGAAATCTTACATACAAAGTACAACATTGATGTGTACACGCACAAGGATACAGACCTAATCCCAAAGATATCCATGCTCTAGTCCTTATGATTACCTTACATAGAAAAAACAAAAACAAACAACACATCCCCCTTCCCAGAATATGTTTAAAACCCTAAAACCTGGAGCTGTAGAAGTGATCTCAGAGAATCCAAATGGGTTCAGTCACATGTGTCTTCACAAGGAGGAATAGAGATTTGAGTAGAGAAGAGGACGAGTCCATGTGTCATAAGCTACAGAATGTCCCGGCCAATGAGAGGTAAAAGAGAGAAAGACTTGATTCTTCTTTAGAGCTTCCAGAATGACCAGTCCCTCCTAGTACCTTAACTGTAGCTCCCAAGGCTCACTAGGGACTTCAGCCTCCAGAGTCACCAGAGAATGTGTTGGTGGCTTCATCACTAGTACTAAGTTTGTTTCTCAATTAGCCAGAGATAGGCCTGGTTAGTACAAAAAAATCTCTAACTGTATCAGTCTGTCCTTACTGGCCTGGAGATATTTCCATGTTTCTCATGAACACAAGCAAGACATGTGTTTATCTATCACCAACAGTGTCCCAAACAATTTTAATTCCATATGCTTTCCTTCTATCCATGCCTGTTTCCTACCTCAAGTATTCAATCAATTAACTATACCCTGTCTTTGGCTCTTGCATAGTTCCCAGAAAAACTGTGTCAACCCCTGTTCTTCATTCTTAAAATGTCCATCTGTCCTTGGGGATCACTCTAATCTTTCTTTATATCTACAAAATTTCCTACTCCCAGTCTGTGTTTCTGTGGCCTGAGAATATTGAGCACAAATCACACCTTATTCAATATTTATGTGCCAGATGGTGATGCTTGGGAAAGAGAGTCTACTTTTCTCTTCTCAGCAAAATGTCTGCTGCATTATTAAGTGTGGTTCAAAGAAAAGACACTCCAAAACCTCAACACAGTACCAGTGATACCAATGGTAGATCCCAGGACATCTCATTTAAAGGCAACAGCCTCAACAAATCCTCTGTAAACAGCAAGCAAACAAACAAACAAAAACCAAGTTTCCATTTCCCTGTGCAGCCCCATGTTCATGGTCTCTCTTTTTTCCTCATTACAGCTTTTCCATTGCCTTCAATCCCTGGTGTCCCTCCCCTCAGACTGGTTGTCATCCTTCTGCTTACAACCTTGGGGCTTGGTCTCAAGGAGGTCTTGAGTTTCTGCTTCAGTCACTTTGTCCCTGAGATTTCTTGTTAAGACATAATTTGGAGAATATCCAAGTTCTACCTAATCAAGGAAGTTTCGAGAAATGGAGCTCATAAACTATCAGTCTTGGTCCACTTTTCGTGGTTACAACAAAACATGCGAAGTTACGTAATTTGTAAAAGAAAGGGTTTTATTTGGGACTATAATCTGGAAATAGGGAAATCCAAAGGCACGGTGCTAGCATTGGCTCTGGCTCTGCCTGGGTCCTCATGGACGTTCAACTCACAAAGACGGCAGAAGAGGGGGAGCACTAGAAGCCGAGGATCTGAAAGAGAAGACATGTGCCAGGTTCCCGTTGCAATAAACCACTCCAGCAGTAACCATGCCTGTGAGAATGGAAGTCACTCCCAAGAGAAAAGCATGACTCCTTCTTACAGCAAATACCGCAGCACAAAGGCCCAACCACCTCTCAACATCATTCATCAACGCCATTCAATTAGGAATTAAGTTTCAGGCTGAGTTTTGATGGGGGCAAGCCATATTGAAAATTTTGTTCTAATTGAATGGAAACTTTAAAGAACAGTTCGGATGCAACTGTCGGACCTCTCTGCTAATTTGGATTTGAGCTTGTACAGGTACAGGCAAGCGAGATGGAGAGGCAATGTTCTATGCAGCAAAAGTCAGTCACCCTGGGATAACTGAGAAGCAACGTTTTGATCTCTTTGAAAGTGGGCACTTTGTCTCTACTTACTTACATCCCACTACCATCTGGGAACTTTGCCCCTCCTTAATAAAGCCCACATTTCTTCCATTATCAAAACCAGCAAGTGATTAATTAGGCCTGGAGCTGGATGGTCTTTGGGTCTGTTTGAAAGAGATAAGGGGCGGGAGAAAAGGCAGCAACTCTCCTCATCTTTCTGCTCTCATTGGGGAAATTTTTATCCCTTTCTTTTTATTTTATTTAATTAATTAATTTATTTATTTATTTTCCAAAACACCACAGTACTGCTTGCCTGTCTGTCCCTTAGCCAGGAATTTTGTGTGGGGGTGGCCAAAGTGGGCAGCCAGATTCTCCTCTGAGCTCCTCTGCATTTTCCTGGGATAAACATTTAGTTCATAGTAGAGCAAGAAACGGATGACTTGTTTCAATTTATCCTTCAAGATCAATCATGAAGAGAAATGTGGGTGTTTCCTGATAGACTGGTTATTTTTGAGAGGAAGACAAAACCACATTTGATTAGCTAACATGAGAGAGACAGATGTGTGCATTCCTTTTGTCTTCTGCCCATCTTGTGGGGGTGTTGGCTCTGTATCCATTCTGTCCTGTGGACTTACCCAGTGACATAGAAAAATGTTCCAGGCATCCTAATTACAAGTCTTTTGTTTAGCTCCCAGCTGAATGTAAATACTACATTCAAGTATTCATGCACTCATCTTTAACTTTGTCAATAATTACACTAAATTGCAAATGAAGTCTCTACCAGAGTCTCAGTTTTGTAAAGGCTATGTCAATGCTAGCTCCCTCAAACTCTTCATTATTCTGTTTCTTATTCCACACATAAGAAACTAAGTGCTCACATTTGCCAAACAGTCACTACGGATGGCAACTTGAGTGGATGTCTTAGCTTTCTGTTGCTGTGATAAAGACCATGACCAAAAGCAACTTGGGAGGGAAGACTTTGTTTCACTCTACAGCTTATAGTCCATCATGAAGGGACGTCAGGGCAGGAACTAAAGCAGAGGCCATGGAGGAGTTCTGCTTACTGGCTTGCTCCTCATGGCTTGTTTAGTCTGCTTTCTTATAGATCCCAGGACTTCCAGCTCAGGGGTGGTACTGCCTACCGTGGGTTGGGTTCTCCTGTAGCCGGAAGGTTTCTCAGGTCCCGCCTGGCCCGTGCAGTCTCGCGTTCACCACCATCCCCCACTCCTACCCCACCCTATCCCACCCCACCCCATCCCCAGCCCCATGATCCCTCGGCTGCTTATAAAATAATCATTCAGAGGCTTATATTAATTACCAGTTGTGTGGCCTATGGCAGGCTTCCTGCCCACTCCACTCTCCAAACACTGTGACACTCAAAATCACATCCTCAGATTTGATTTTATCCTTTTTATTGAAAATAGTTTTTTTTTTCACATAATGTCTGATTATGGTTTCCCCTCCTTCTACCCCTCCCAGCTCCTCCCCACCTTCCCTCTCATCTGGGTCCACCCTCTTTCTGTCTCTCATTAGAAAACAAACAAGCTTCTAAGGGATAATAATCAAATAAAATAAGATAAGACAAAAACTAACACATTGAAATGGGACAAAGCAAAAGGAAAAGAGCCCAGAAAATGGCACAAGAAACAGATAGAGATGCAGAGACTCACTCACTCACACACTCAGGAATTCCATAAAAACACTCACCTGGAAGCCATATCATATACACAAAGGATCTGTAGGGTAAAAAGAGAAATAAAATCAAATAAAAAAATCCCTGACACAACATTATGAGACAAGGAGCCTCCAAAGATGCCGTTGAGTTTGTTTCTGTTGGTCATCTACTGCTGGGCACTCAGCCTACCCTAATGAGCAGTTTGTTTATCAACTGAGACTCCCTTGAAGAAAACTAAATTTCTATTTGCAAGTGGTTATCAATTGGAAATGGCTTCTGGGTTAGGGATGGGGGCATGTGTCCACTTCTCCTTTCAGCTCTAAGACCCCATCTGTTTGCAGAGCCACACAGACCCTGTGTATGCTGCCTTAATCTCTACGAGTTCATATATACATAGATCCTGTTGATTTACAGGGCCTTATTTCCTTGATGTCCTCCATCCCTTCTGGCTCTTACACTCTTTCCACCTCCTCTTCTACAGGGTTCCCTGAGCCCTCAGGGGAGGGATTTGATGGAGACATACTGTTTAGGGCTGAGTGTTCCAAGGTCTCTCGCTCTCTGCATATTGTCTGGCTGTGGGTCTCTGTATTTGTTCCCATCTACTGCAGGAGAAAGCTTCTCTGATGATGGCTGAACACACTGATATACGTATATGTATATGTATATGTATATGTATACCAGAATATCATTAGGAGTCATTTTATTGCTAAACACTTTTAGTGGAATAGTAGTAGTATTTGGTTTTACCCTAGGTCTCCGAGCTAGTCCCAGGTTCTTGGTCGCCCAACCAGTGTCAGGTATGGGCTCCATCTTGTGAAGTGGGCCTTAAATAAAATCAGATTTTGGTTGTCTACTCCCACAAGCTTTCTGTCTCCATAGCACTGCCATCTCTTGCAGGCAGGACATCATTGTAGATCAAAGAGTTTGTAGCTGGGATGGTGTTTATGGTTTTCCTGTGGTAGTATGCAGAGTACCTTCTTGTACTAAAAACGCTATCATGTAGAGGTGAAGGCTGTTTGAAGGAACCAGCTCGACTTCTCCATGTTCAGTGAGTTGTGTATGTGTTGTCTTCAGCAACAGGGCTTTGCAGTCAGTTTGTGGAGAGCAACCTATAGTCTGCAACAGCCTTGGTTATGAAAGGCCGCCTGCTGAGACCAGAGTGTGTGTCATGGTTCACTGTACCAGTCTGGCTTTTTATTTCCAAAATCACCCCAGGGCACCAGCAGATAAAACCTTAGTGTGCTACATGTTCCAGGAGCCAACTTGTTGATGTCAGAGCAAGGTGAGCTGGTGTCAGTCAGTTGGCTTTCCTCTGCGGAGTGGGAGGATCATGCCACCCCACATTCCAGAGACCCAAAGGAAGAAAGGGACAATTTGTTGAAGTCGTTGTGCTGTGACTTCAGTAACAGATGCTACCTGTGTGCTCACCCTGGGTTAATGTGTCATCCCTGCACTCACCCCTTAGGTGTGTTGGAAGCACCTGATGCCACCACTGCAGCCTATACAAAGATGTGGAATAACGCTTCAGGTTCTCTGAGGCTAGAACAACCTCCTCCTTGAATGCTAAATATACATATTAATAAGGACCCTAACTCTTTTATTCATTTACAGATGAAATTACGTACTGATTGTTGACATAAAGGATTCTAATCTCAGCCTGATTCTTTCCTGACTCCCTGAGCCACATCGTCTTCTAAAGTCAGTCTACCTGTATTAGTTCAAATAAACCAATTTAAATATAAGCCCAAACTAAGCAATTGTTGGGGTAAATCCACCATAAGAATTATTCAGAGGGATAAATAGTGCCAGTGTAATGCTTTGTCTGGAAGACTTGACAAATGGGGACCGAATCAACGAACATTTTAAAATGAATGAATATTAATGATTCCTGCTCCCATCTACTGTTTAGGTTACCTGTCTCATTAAATTATTCTCGCTATTTCTCCCTTCCATTATTTAGGTAATTGGAAATGTACAGTAAACTGAGTTGTGCTGAAAGCTCACAAAATGGGGATCAGAGTGTGAGGAAGGAAAATGCATTATCTGCTTCACAAAATCCGTACTTTTTCTTACAGGGCTATGTATGGTTTTTGTTTGCATACAAGGTTAGGTTATGCTGAAGGACAACCAGCATCATATCCAGGTTAACTTGTGCTTTGGAGTGGTTTTAATAAGGAAGCAGAAGGGAAGGAAGGAAATGTTTCCATCAAATGTCACACACACTCATGCACTTCATGCACAACCCCCATTTGAGAAATATATGTTATTTCTACTTTTGAAATGCTATATTTAAAATATATTATTTTTAAAACAGAGACTCAGAAAATCTTCCAAAACCAGTCCAAGAAAAGGCGAAGTTGGCAGTGCTCTGTGGATACTGTTCAGGTCATGTATGCTTGCTAAAGTGCCTGTGACATGGTTTCGCTGAGTGTTCTCCATGCTTGATAGTGATTTGCAGAGGATGTAAACACCCTATGGCCCACATTTTACAATGAGGACGTGTACAAACAGAGAATTAAGTATCTTGTCCCATATCATACTCCCTCTTCCCAAGGCTCAGGGGTCGTCATCAAAGAGGGGGCAGAGAGACTCTAAGAGCCAGAGGGCATGGAGATCTGCAGAGAAGTGGTATATGCTGCACATATACCTATTTGCACATATGAAATCACAGCAAGTGAGATGGTGTGCACAAGACTCATGTTAAGATCAGGCCAGTCAAGATCCCAGAATGCACAGGGAGGGACTCAATAAACCCCACCCCTATCTGAGGAGCTATTGACAGTTGATGTCTGCTGGGGAGGAAGAGTCAGATGTCTTCAGGAATGCAGGCCTGGAAAGGCTGTCCATGCTCCTGCAGAAGATGGTCCCACAGCCATGCGCGTACAGGCAGCACTAAATGGACTCGGTACTCAGTCTTAAAAGAGAAAGGGAGAGCACATGAAGCTCAGAGGAGAAGTAGTCGGAGGGGCTCTGGGGAGGAATTGCAGGAGAGCAAATGAAGAGCATGCTAGACCCAAACACATTCTATGCATATATGAATAGTAAATAAAATATTTTTTAAAAAAGCTTGCCCCAAGTGGCACAGCCAGTAAATAATGGATCCTGGATGCAGGATCAGAGCCCAGGCATTATAGCTGCAAAGCATGCTTCATAAGCCTTGGGTTATAACACTTCTGAAGGGGTGAAAGAGGAATAGCTGTTTTCCTAGATGGAACGGTCAGCAAAACCATCAGCAACAAGTCTGGTCTGTTTTTACAAGTTCTTCCAATGACCAATATTTGGGGGCTTCTGTCTTTCTGATCCCCTCCCTCTTTCTCTCTTTACCTGTCCCCTTTATTCAAGGGCCCCAGAGACTGTGCTGTCCAATAGAACTTCCTGTGACAATGAAAACATTTTATACCTACTGCAATGTACAACATGGTAGCCATGAGCCTGGAGCTTTCTCTTGAGAACTGAACTGTAGCCAGTCCTGCTAATAACTAACTTTGTTTCATTTTAATTAATTTAAAGATAAATACCCATATGGGGGCTAGTGGTTGTACTAATTAAAAGAGACATTGTAGAAATATGATTGAAATAATAATGATAGTATGAGCTCACGTTCACCAAACACTTGAGATTTCTCTCAAATTTCAAAGCAAGCCTGTGTATCTGACAGAGAACCGTAGACCTAGTATCCTACAGCAAGTAAGGAAGACAAGAAAAGAAGAGAAACTAGGGTTTGGGAAATAAAGATTCTTGGATCTTGAAAGTGATTTCAAAGGGTTCATATTGTATCAGACTTCGTCTCAGGGAGTCCTCCACAGTAGTAGATACTCAATACAAAACTTAAATGAACAAGTTGAAGTCTTATGTTCTGCAGAGGATGGTAGCCCACCACCTTTTAGCTTTGATAATAGTGTGGGAGATATACATAAGATGAAAAAATTGAGCTCCAATACATTTCTGAAGGATATTGAAATTGATAGCCTGAAAGCTGCAAAAATAAGATTTTTCTTTATCAAAATACAATGAATTTGATATGTTCCTACCTACAGAATAAGGGATTGATTAGTCCAACCCTTCATCTCTCTGAGATAATCATTGATTCTTAGAGCAAAGTGCAACACTACTGTCTAAAGAAATATCAAGGGTTTTCTAAACAAAAGCAATTTATGAAGAGACATTCTTACCAAACAGGAGCTCACAGTGAGAGAACACGTGTTCCCTACTCACTGTTTGGGAGGCTACATACAACACATCAGCTGGAGATAGTCAGAACTGTGCAGAGTCTATGATTCATGCCTATTGAATGCTGTTCAGACTTTTCTTTATAAGGTGATCTCCATCTAATTAGTTTACATTAATTTTATCATTATTAGATAATTTCATACATGAATAATGTATTTACATCATTTCCTCTCTCCTTTCCAACTCCTCCCATGTCTGCTTCTACCCCTTTTCAAATTAATGACCTTATCTTCATGTTTGTTATACAAATACAACCCATGCTCCTAGGTCCGTGTGCTTGGGGCTGCCCACTTGTGACTGGATAAGCATCACAGCGCTCATCCCTGGAGATGACCCATTCTCCCTCTCTCAGCAATCACTCATTGACCATCCTGTAGCTCTTCATATAGGGATGGGGCCTTAGGAGATTTCCAAGGCTTTCCAAAACATGTTTTGTGGGAAATTATTGTGTAGTCATTTACCCCCAATACTGACCTAGAAAACAGTGAACATTTTTGTTTGTTTTTTTGGTTTTTCAAGACAGGGTTTCTCTGTATAACTCTGGCTGTCCAGGAACTTGCTTTGTAGGCCGGGCCTCAAACTCACAGAGATCCACCTGCCTCTGCCCCACTAAGTGCTGAGATTAAAAGCATGCACCACCACTGCCCAGCTTTAATAAACATTCTTAAAGTACTGATGGTCTTGAAGCCCCAGTTACTATCTTTTGGATAAGCATTCTTCATCCACTAGGATAACTTTTGGAGCAGGAGGCATAGTTGTCCTCATCTCGGGTATGCTCTTCAGGATTCACATTTCCTCTAGGGAGGAAAGCTCATGTGTAACAAGAATAGATTTTAACATAGCCAAACTCTTTTTAGATTAGAAATCTGAACCCAAGTTACACCTGTACTGTTAGCTTCAGCATCCACTGAAGCACTCTCGGCGCTTCCACAAACTACTTCTGAGCATGATTACATAGCAGTTGGAGAGCCGAGGAGTCTATTAGGGAGAAGTAACCAGGGTTAGTAGACAGGGTAAGATGGTACCAGAGCTCCTACATCCACAAAAGGGAGCCCTACTAATGGAGTGCATAAAAACACATCCCTGCAGAGCTGTCCAGCAAAACTTGGGGACAGGGAGGAATTGCAGCAGGTGTGTTGAAAATAGTTATCTGAAACCAAGATGTTGGAGATAGTGTGGTTTCTTCCTTCAGGAGCCGTTCATGGTACCTTCCATGGAACGCAGGTGACTAGAAAACATTGTTCTCTGAGGTATAGTGCAGAGCACACACGGTCAAAAAATGGCTCTGAGAGAAAAACAGACAAGCTGTACACCTAAGTGCCACCTAACAAAGTTCACTTCTCCTTCCTCTATGGCCTTGTAGCATAGTAAGAAGAGGATTATTATAACATTCATTATAATATACATGTGTCCAACACTTCATTACTATGTCAAAATAACTGAGAACAATTGGAAAGAAGGGTTTAGCATGGGTCATGGTTTCGCTCTAGTGAAACATGACCCCATGTTTCTGCCTGTCATGAAGCAGTACATCACTGTGAAAGGTTGCACCAGAGGAGAGCTGGACTCAAATCATGGCTCACAGGAAGTAGAATGAGAGTCAGAGGATATGGCCAGGGACAATATCCACTCTTCCAAGACCAGATTCCTGGGACATACATCCATTGACAAGGCTCTACCTTCTCGTTTCTACCACCTCCCCAAAGTGCCATCAAATTTTGAATCTATCAGTGATTGAATCCATTGATTATGTCAGAGGCCCCATATCCAATCCTCTCCCAAAAGCTCTGCCTTTTGCATTGCGTTGAGGCTCAAGCCTTGAACTTGTGAACCTTTGATGGGGACACTCCATCTCGAAAGCACAGCAGCAGAGCTGTTTTGTTCATCTGTCCAACACAACTCATATCTCTTGGCCTCCAGCACCAGTATTAAGACATCCCAATTTCTGAATGAAATATTCTTAACTAATGAATTAAACAAGTGACTGAGGAGTTGGCTCATGAATTTTTAATCTCTGTTATATTATACATCTGGTCTATAGTAGACATGAGTGGCTTGTTGATCTAATAAACCAAGTTCTATCTTATAAGACGATTTCTGGGAGCCGGAGAGATTAACCAGCGGTTAAGAACACTGACTGCTCATGCAGAGGACCCAGGTTCTATTAACAGAATCTACACAGTGGCTCAAAACCATGTGTAACACCAGTTGCATAGGGCACCCTCTTCTGGCCCCTGTGGGTAGTGCATGCACAAGCTGCAGGGTGTACATACAGGAAAAAACACTCATACGCACAAAAAGTAAATACTTCAAAAATATGATTTGTAATGCAAATGGGAAGGTATCATCTCCCAAACATTTGATTTCTCAACTTCATACCAGTTTTCTAGCATAATATTTAAGTTACTATCTGGCCAAACCATGCTACATATTCCAAAGGACCATTACATTCTGTAATGGTTTGAAGTATCATCCCCTAAAATAACATGATGTCATTTCTAGTCCCTATGATTATTACCTTATATAGAACTAAAGGTCAATCTAAGACCAGATCAGTAGGGTTGTTCCTAACCTAATATGATCCTTAGTTTTAAAGGGGGAAATGTGGACACAGGAAAAATGCCATATGAAGACAAAGGCAGAGACTGCCCAATTCACCTTCAAGATGAAGAGAAGGGAACACAATTTCTAGCAAAGATTGCCATGAGGGACTAGCTGAGAGACCTGGGAAAGATTCTTCTTCAGAGCCTCCAAAAGAACCGATCCTGCCAAAGCCCTGATGCCAGGCTTCCATCTTCTGCTTCCTGGGGAACCCAGTCTGCAGAGCTCTGATACAGAAGCAGGGGGCTAATTCATTATCTTTGGGGCATGTTAGTTATCACTTCAATGACTTTACTTTAGTGCAATGTTTGTATGTTTATCTTCATTGTGGTGTGAAAGAGAAATTTTCTCACAGGCTCAAGTTTTGGAGTGCTTGCTCCCCAGTTGGTGGCACTGTTGAGGAGCTTGATCATGGAACCTTTAGGGGACAGAGCCTTACCGGAAGAGGAATGTCACTAGGGTGGGCTTTGAGCTGTTGTAGCCTCACCCCACTTCCAATTTTCCCTCTCTGCTTCACGTTTATGGTTGAAGATGAGACCTCTCAGCCTGCTTACTGTTCCTATGGCCTAGCACCATGCCTGCCTACCACAGTGGACTTTTGTGCCTTGCAACTATAAGCCAAAATAAACTCTTTCTTCCCATAAGTCACTTTCAGTCATGGTGTTCTATCACAGCAAAGAAATATCTAATGCAGACATGGAGTTGCATGGCAGAAACATTTTTTTTCCTTGTCTTTGTGCTCGGTATTAATTCCATTCAGTCCTGTACCCTCTTAGCACCAATATTGATTTTCCCAATATTTCCTAGTATGTTTTTAGAGTATATATTCATTTTAGCATGCTTCTCAAATTGTTTACTTTTCTCTCTTTTTTTTTTCATCTTCCTTAATAAGCTAGAGTACCAAAGGAAATTCTTGACACCACTGAACCTTCTACTAAAAGAAAAATTTGTATGCATTTTGGAGTGGACATATGTAGCTAGAGTTTTCCTTCCTCTCTCACCTGCCAGCCCCACAGCCGCTCAGACCCAACCAAGTAAACACAGAGACTTATATTGCTTACAAACTGTATGGCCGTGGCAGGCTTCTTGCTAACTGTCCTTATAGCTTAAATTAATCCATTTCCATAAATCTATACCTTGCCACATGGCTCGTGGCTTACCGGCATCTTTACAAGCTGCTTGTCCTGGTGGTGGCTGGCAGGCAGTGACTCCCTCTGCCTTCCTGTTCTTTTAATTCTGTTAGTCCCGCCTATACTTCCTGCCTAGCCACTGGCCAATCAGTGTTTTATTAGCAACACATTTGCCATACAGAACATCCCACAGCAGACATAATTGAAGACTACCTCTACAGAGAAAACAAACACAACACTTGCTTTACAGGTCACTGGACTAGGATTCTTTGTTCTTATATGTCCTAGATTACTTGAAGAAAACAAACAGAGGAGGCTGACTTTCAAAGTTGCCATCTAAAGAGATTTCAGAATGCCCATGTCCAGCCCTAGATACATCTGTTTCATCACAATAACTATGACGGGGACTTTTCAAGTCATAGCCTTGTAGTCGAGGCATTGCCTACAGAAGACATGTTAAGGCAACAGCATCTCCAGGTCTGGACTAACTTAGGCAGAGTGTTTATAACTTCAAAAGTTTGCCTGTATAATTTGTAAGGTGTTTTTACCAATACAAAATTCTTTACCAGGAAAAGGAGACACAAGCTAAGGATTTCCAGTTCCCTTCATCCCGAAGATAATATCTTGGTCCTTCCCTCTGTGTTTTAAGCACCTTGTCTTCAAAGCCCATGACTTCTTAGCTTCTTTTGGTCACAACTTATCCTAGCCTCCTACATACTCAGCTAGCAACCTACCGCCTGCCGGCGAACTTTTCCAAACCCAGGTAGTAATTCCCACCTACTTGGCTTATCTCTTTGGCAAACAAGTTCCTGAGGCCCCACTTTCGCATACAGGACTGATGCTCAAAGCACTTTTGGCAATCAGTCAGGTCTGAACTCAAGATTTCTGGCCTTCCTTTACTCTTCAGTCTGTGTTTCAGGTGAAATTGTAAAGCCCAACTTGGGTACCTTCCTCCAATGTTTACTCTTCCTTTACCTTGGGGGTGAATATGGAAATGTACACACTATACTATAAGGGTGATAACATACCAGATCCTCTTCATTCATATCCTGACATGATCCACACCAAATGCTTTGTTGCAGTAATGGTGCCCTTAGTGTGCAGCAAGGAGATGGTTGACCCATGGCTACCATTCTTCCTCAAAAGAGAACTAACCTTTGGGTTGAGATCATAGTTACAATCTGAAGCTCGGTTTCATTCTTGGATGCAATACATCCTGTCAACTGAACAGTTTCAACTCATGCTACACAAATTACTTATTTAGTGGCCACAGTGTCCCCAAGCTCAAAAAAGACTTGAAATATAAACCCTTTGCATATTTAAGCAGTGAGCTTACAGGGTAAGCCTTTATCTTGAGCTCCAAGTCTACTGAGAATCTCCCACTTCGTGTCTCCCTATACTTGAAACTTAGCATGCCTTGACTACAGGGTTTCCTTAGGTCATAAATTCTCATTTTCATCTCTTCCAGGCCTTTGAGGAGATCTTACTTCTTCTTCAAGATATTCTTCACATAACATTGCCTCTGAAACTTTTCCTGGAATGCCTTGTCCTTCCTGTACACAGAAGAATCTGTCCATCATTGGGTCCCCATGCTTTTTAAGCATATATCTTATATGATCTAGAAA